>JAJOZX010000299.1:712500-865000 GCA_023014485.1 Bathynomus jamesi
ACTTGCATATAATTCAAAAAGAATCAGCCTATAATATATATATATATATACTTTAACACAAACCTGAACAGAAGCGCTGTGATGATGTAGCTGTATGAACTAATAAAACTATTTACAAGACATTAACTTATTGGTAAAAACCCAACAACGTTAAAACATTACGAAACAAAAGAAAGAACAAATAAAACCGAAAGGAAAAAAACAGGAAAATCAAAGAAAACACAAAGAAAAACGCAAAAAAACAAAAAAATACAATAAAACACGGGGGAAAAAAAAAAAACCGCCAAGCATACGCTTCAACTGCAAAACCTTCACTCGTGTACCGCCGTTAAATGAGTCTTAATTTAAAAAAAAAACTTGTTTGGGGATTTAATTTTTAAAATTCTCTTGTAAAACTTTGTGTTCAATAACTTAAATGATTTGGTGATCGTTCGTTTTGAATGCAGAATAACGATAAGGGAGTGATAACGATAATCAAGGAGGTTCATAAATCCACTATTTTTTTATGATTTTTTGAACGGATCGAGCTGCAGTCTCATTTAAGGAGACATATTTGGGTATCTACAAAACAAAACTCATTTTAAATCATACCACCATTTATAACTAGATTTGATTAACATTTTAATTTTATATATATATATATATATATATATATATATATATATATATATAATATACATACACATACTGTATATATATACGTAAGTATAAAACAAAGAAAACCATTCATTATATAGTGAATATATTAAAAAATTATAAAATCCTTTATATGCGAATTATAAACATTTTCAATAAGTTTTTCCATTTTGGCAGACTAAAAAATATTTAAATATTGTTTATATTTTAAGTTGAAATTAAATTAAAAATTAATGTTTTGTACGAGTTTAAATAATTCATTAAACTGATTTTCTATTTTCCTTTAAGTTTTTAATGTTGAAAAAAATATAAATTTTACTGAAAATTCACCAAACGAATTATTTATTATACGATTCAATTACCTTAAATATATGCGAATAAACTGCATAATATATACAGTTCATACACACAGGATCTCCCAAAATGGACCTTCCGTTGTTTTCAATTCATGTGTTACGAAATATTTGACATGCAAAGTTCAATGACACATTCTAATTTTTATGGAGCTTTGCGGCCTTTTTTTGTTCTATGTAGTTTATTTAGGCTAAGCTATCATCGAATTTACATTGAAGATGGCGTAGCCTACAGTTTTCTATCGATCAACGCAACTTTTCAAACTATCTTTCATATCTCCATTATTTTTTCATTACTCTTTTTATTTACTCCAAATTGTGCCTTAAAATACGTTGCCCTTTCCGTATCACTCGTACTACGTCGCGGCCAATGTTGTAACACCGCTCCCCTCTGAAAAATAGTTGGATGGGACACCCCTCTGCGTCTAGATTTAGATTATATAGCGACCCGTGGTTCGGATGCCACGTAAAGCTGTAAGTCCTCTCTGTCATGTGACCTTAGATGTTGCGAAGTAGATTAAATAAAAAATGCATATCACCCTTTGTATGGAAGTAACGTTTCACAATAAACACGCGTTTAACTGTAGAATACGCCATCTTATACTGTAAATTCGATGACAGCTTAGCCTAGTTAGTCCGGCGAGCCTAGCCGAAAGTGCAGAAGAGTGTGTGTGCGCGTGTGCGTGTGTGTGTGCATGTGTGTGATTTTACATCAATTTAACTAAAAAACTTTAAATATATGCTTTAAATAATGCACTGAATTGAATTTAAATAGCATTTTCATATGGCTTTAACCAATCAATTTACGCATCAACGCATCAACGAAATTATGAGCTAATTGGCCCATTAGGCCACATGCCCACACCATATAAGGCCACTAATAGCGAATGACCCACGCTTACAACCAATGATTACAAACATGAAATCATTATTACTGTATTTTAATGGCTGAATCTTCACATTAACTCTTTTTATAAAGAAAATTAATCCTGAATGTTTTGCAGAATTTGAAAAAAAAAGAGTAAGAAAAAGAACGACAAAGAAAATACGATGAAGGAATAGCCATAAAAGTAAACAAAGACTTTAACAGCTGTCATATAGCAAAAGGTTGCGTAACTACTCAACCATGCATTTGTCCTCTCGTAGTTTTAAATTTATGTATGCTCATTTCTCATTGGTTCGACAGAAATTCGTCAGTCAGTCAGCATTCAGAATGCAAAGTCCATTATTTTATGATTATATATATATATATATATATATATATATATATATATATACAGGGTGATCCATTTAAAACGGTACCCAAATTAAAAGTAGTACGGTTTTAAACGGATCACCCGGTATATACTTCAGTGAAGGGTTTGTTCTTGGGGAACCGCAACTTAGTGATTAATAAGAGGACGAGGAGATAGTATATGTTTATTAATAGACGTTTTGGAAAATTCAAATTCCATCATCAGTGAGACATTCAAGAAATGAAGGTCGCAGTTGGTTTTCGTCCATTTTCGGTAAGCGTTTTTTGAATCCTTGTACCTCTTCAGCGTGACTAGGTCGTATCTTTCTATAATAACTTCATTGAAGGGTTTGTTCTTGGGAACTGCAAGTTAGTGAGGAATGAGAGGACGAGTTATTATAGAAAGATACCAAATAACGATCCCAAATATACGATCGCGACTCGCGAGTGCCGAATAACGTTCCCTATTTTGTCGATCGTGTATAAGCGAATCCGCATGAATCGAGTTCACGTATAAAGAGGACTTATTGTACACCAAAAAAATTACATTTCACCAAAAAATTAAGTTTTCATGATTGTCTCACTTTGCTCTTAACAATTTCTTCTATCCGTCGTTCACATCCTTTTCTTTTGATAATATGAATCCTTTTCCTTTGATAATATGAATCCTTTTCCTTTGATAATATGAATCCTTTTCCTTTGATAATATGATTTTTTTTAATACACATTTTTATAATATGAATTTTATCGAAATCCTTTCCTGTAACGCAGGGTTGTCGAACCGGAGGTGCTTGAGGCAGAGCTGGGAACTAGTACCAGTAACAGTATCAAATACCAGTAACTACCACTTAGATTTTGGTACGATTACCAGTATCACTCATTTAAAGTTTCAAATACCAGTACCCTTCATTTAAAGTTTCAAATACCAGTACCCCTCATTTAAAGTTTCAAATACCAGTACCAGTAATTCTTAAAAGCAGCTGGTATACCACACAATCTGGTGGTAATTTTGTTGGTATTTTCATTTAAAACACCAACCATATCCTGATCCTTTTCAGGTAACCTTCCTCAAGTCAGTGTGGAGAGGCTCTTTTCATCTGCGCACTTCATTCTCAATGATTTGAGGTAATCTTTGTCAGAAACCTCCTTAATTAAATAACATTTTGTTTTTGAAGTTTAATGGACTTAACTGAAGCAGACAATGTTTTTTTCTAATTTCAGTTAAATGATTTAAATTTTTTTTTACAAGTGATGAAGAGGGTTATAAATTTTATTTACTTACCGTATACATATATAAGAAATAGCTAGTATTTGATTTTAGCAATATTAAAGATAGATTGTACAGTGATCAGAAGGTTAAATATTATCTTTAGTTATGCATATATATACAAATAGTATTTAATTTTTGTAATATTAAAAGTAGATTCTTCATATATAAAGGGTTTGTAGGCCCAATAACTATAGCTATTAGCCAATACCACAACTAGTACCAGTACCACTACAATTTTGGAAAATTGGTAATATCAGTACCACTTAGTCACAAATAGCCAGTATCATTTATATTGCTGGTACCCAGTCATGGCTTGAAGGGTCCCTGGGATACACTTTTTTCTTGCTTTCCTTATATTTTGAACTTTTTCCATTCTCTTTTTTAACATTGAGAAGGTTCTAGAAGGTGGGGATACAAGCGCTGAAATGAGTTGGTCAGGGGGTGCACGGCTCAAAAGAGGTTAGACAATCCTCTTGTAACGGCATACATTTTTCTCGCAAAGTAAAGAAAACCCTTTGTGACGCCCTAAGCTCCGCCCATTTTGGCGTTTACCAAATCAGCCGACACGAAATACTTGAACAGTGGTATCCTCATGAAATAAACTAAACCTTCGCGAATATGTAATCTACGTCACGTCAGACAATGCCTGCAGTCAGCATTTCTGTTCAAGTGGTTTTGGCGGTAAAAGCTGGAGAATTTCATACGCTCAAATGAGCTATCGGAAATGAATTGGGTTGGCGGACGGCAGACAGCGGGGTGGCGATGCATCAGGATAATTAAGATGGTGGGAAATCGGGTCTTTGGCGAAATATGGTGATAACCGGGGTTGGCGCTATATCGGATGGCGGAAGATCGCGGGAGCACTATATATACACACCTTACTTCGTGACCCTTACCTTACCTTACAAAAGTTCCGCGCGATGATTCCTCATTTCGCGAAGGTCAAGCTTGTCGCCCCCTCCTCTATATATTTGCGGGAAGATTAAATAGTAAGGAGGGATAGAAACCGTCACATCGCTGAAGACACAGAATGCAACCCATTGTACTAACTCCTTCATTATTATTGTCAGTTCCATCGGGATTCGATCCCCCGACCTCAGTATCTTTATTTTACTTATAGGGAAACGGTGTTACCCACAGAGGTATGAACGTTACCGGGAAGACAATTAAAGGACTAATTTCAAGTGCGTTCTATCCTGATTTCAGGGCCCTATGTGCCCTACCCAATTTCTACCTCTTCACCCAACCCAACTCCCCCAAAATAGGTACTAAAATAGAGTTATAGACCAAAACCGAGCGACAGAGTAAATTATATAAGTAAAATACCCACAGTATCTTGGTATCTCAAAGTTAGATCCTCCGGATACCCATATCCTGTGGTATGTTTTGGAAAATGTACCACTTTTTTTTCATTTTAGCTGGTTGTTATAATGAAGAATTTTGGGTAAACACGAAAAATACACTATACAAGGTATACCACTGTTTTTCTATCTTTCTTAAAAGAACTGAGCCCTGGATATACTAATATATATATATATATATATATATATATATATATATATATATAACTGCAATGACCACGCAGTATATAAATGAATAGAAACGACATTTATTCGTGATTTCTCTTCCTCGTGTGCAGAAACGTTCCTTAATACTTATGTCGTTTCTATTCATTTATATACTGCGTGGTCATTGCAGTTAAATGCACATATTCACGATTTGCGAGGGTGCCCTCTCAGGGCATTGGTTTCTGCCCTATGTAGGAGAATTTCGATTTGTGGATGATCGAGGTCCGTAGTGTAATGGTAGCGCATCCAACCGGCAATTGGAAGGCCCTGGGTTCGATTCCCGGGCGGTTCGCCTCATTTTTCATTTATTCGTGATTTCTCTTCCTCGTGTGCAGAAACGTTCCTTAATACTTATGTCGTTTCTATTCATATATATATATATATATATATATATATATATATACACCTCGTAAACTCATAGCAGTTCTGTGCGTTGGTCTCTCTTCACACGAAGGTCAAGGTGGTGGCCCAGCCTCTAGGCCTAGCTTGGTGGAGAAGCGAGTTGCTTTCTTGCACTACCCACCGCATATAACCAGGTACACCCGGATCATCTGATACCATCCTGAGCCAGGCATCTAGTCTTCTTTTGAAGACTTCAACTTTGACCCCCTGTAACGTTCCTGAGGTCCTTTAGAAGCTGGTTAAAAACGTCTTGGCCCCCTGACAACCAAGCTATTTTCCTTCAGTGTTGAGGAGGTCTCTAGTCGGGCCTTTAACTTGGGAACACTACACATTCTGCCTTTCCTATTTTCCAGTATTGTTGGGATGGTAATTGGGTTTAGTTTGAGGTTTCATGATGGGATTGAACTCAGAATGGTCCCCTCATTCCTCATGTCCCATCATGAAACGGGCATGTTATGTGCCTTGAAAAGTGGACGCTCAATTTTGCCAGTTGAGGTTTAAGTTTTGGTTTTTGGCTAAAAATACAATAGTTACCCCCTTTTTCTTTGATGTATTCAATCCAACGCGAATGCAACGCGTCTTTTGCTTATATTGAGGTACTGGATATAGTAGGGTAGGTGTAGCTGTAACCCCTAGATCCTGTCCCAAAGCTGGATCCTATGTGCTTTGCAGATAGCTGGTGAGGGAAGTTATATTTTTGGGGCCTCTTTGAGAGTGACCCGTTGCTCACGTCGGGCTAACATCATGAAAAAGAAAAAACTATAGTGTTTGTCATTTACCATTACATATTCGGACTATAGTGGATTTAATTTTCCCAGAAGAGTTCCTTTTTCCATGCACGGTCTGTTGTATCATGAAAGAGCCTCAGGGGACCATTTTAAGTTCAATCCCATCATGAAACGGACATGTTATGTGTCTTGAAAAGTGGACGCTCAATTTTGTCAGTTGAGGTTTAAATTTTGGTTTCTGGCTAAAAATACAATAGTTACCCCTTTTTCTTTGATGTATTAAATCCGACGCGAATGCAACCAGTCTTTTGCTTATATTGAGGTGCTGGATATAGTAGGCTAGTTGTAGCTGTAACCCCTAGATCCTGTCCCAAAGCTGGATCCTAGCTGCTTTGCAGATAGCTGGTGAGGGAAGCTATATTTTTGGGGCCTCTTTGCGAGTGACCCGTTGCCCACGTCGGGGTAATATCATGAAAAAGAAAAAACTATAGTATTTGTCATTTACAATTACTTATTTGGACTATAGTGGATTTAATTTTCCCAGAAGAGTTCCTTGTTCCATGCACGGTCTGTGTGTATCATGAAAGAGCCTCAGGGGACAATTCTAAGTTCAATCCCATATATATATATATATATATATATATACAAACACCTTTTTATATTTTAGAAATGGGAAATTAAAATCTCCGCATAGTATTATATTGGGGGATGGAGAGTTTACAGACTTTATTAGGTTTCTGATATCATTAATGACATTCTAGAATTTTTCATTTGAAGTGTTTGGAGGTCGATAAGTGACTATCAGTACCACGTTTAGTTTCTCTATTTTCACTGCTAGCAGTTCTACAAAGACTCTCATATACATAAATAGCACAACCACCTTCACGTCTCGCTGTTCTATCCCCTCTTTGTATGTTGAAACCATCGATATGCAACTCTTTTTTATCAATACAGTATTCGCAGTTTTCGCAGTTTCCTTGGCACTCTTTAAGATGCGTTTCTGTGAGGCATGCGATGTCCACTTTTGTTTCGTCCATAAGTCCTTTCAGGTACGACACTATGTTTTGTGAGTTGTTTGGTTTTATTCCTTGAATATTGGCCAGGACAATATACCCGGGTGCGGCAAAAGTAACGCCCTTTTAATAATTGTATCTTTATAGTTTTATACAGTATAATTTTTTAGTTTTATATTGTATTATTTTGTTTCTTTTATTTTTACAGAAATTCTGAATAAATATGGCCTTGCGATTGACGAGAGAACAAAGAGTGAAAGCAGTTAAACATTATTACCAAAACAATAACAATGGAGCTAAAGCCGCTCGTTTGTTATCAGAAGAATTTAACATTCGACAAGTGCAGAGCCGCAATATCACAAGTCTAATTAGGAAATTTGAAAGAACCGGAAGCGTAAGTGATGCCACAAGATCAGCGAGGCCAGTTTCAGCAACAACCTTAGAAAAGTTCGATGAATTAAGAGAATCATTGTTGCACACTCCTCAAAAATCCAGTAGACGTCTTTCTACAGAGTTGGGTATCAGTGACAGAAGCGTCCGTAGACTCTTAAAGAAGAACAAGATGAAGCCTTACATCCCTCGCGTGTTACAGAGCTTGCATGATGGAGATGCAGATAGACGATTAGAGTTTTGCGAAAATTTCCTGAATAAAGTCAATGAAGATGAGACCTTTCTTGATAAGATATGGTGGTCAGATGAGGCAACATTCAAATTGAACGGGCATATCAATCGCCATAATTGTGTGTACTGGGGCGATGTTAACCCACATGTTATCTTGGAAAAAGACGTTAACCTACCAGGAGTTACAGTTTGAGCAGCCATCTCTTCCATGGGAATAATAGGCCCGATATTCTTTGATAGTACTGTTAATCAAGATAATTATTTACAAATGCTGCAAACTGAATTCTGGCCGAGAGTTAGAAATCAGAATGGAATTTACTTTCAACAGGATGGTGCGCCACCCCACTATGGGTTACTCGTTAGGGAATGGTTAAATTTAAATTTCGAAGGGCGGTGGATAGGACGACGTGGAGCAATTGAGTGGCCAGCACGATCGCCAGACCTAACACCACCTGACTTTTTCTTGTGGGGTGTACTGAAAGATCTTGTTTACAAGGTCAAACCGAAAACACTTCCTGAATTAAGACAAACAATTCGTGAAAAATTTACTACAATTAACGTAGAAATGTGTCAAAAGGTTTGTAGAAGTGTTGCTGGTAGGGTTCAGTGTTGTATTGAACACCAAGGGGAGCATTTTGAACATGATCATTAGGTTAGTAAATACTATGTATGTAGAGTACATTTTTTTAAGGTGTATTGAGCCAACCACAAAATTAATTAAATTCCAGTTATTTTTTAGTTTTTACTGAGAAAGTACTTATTATTTTTCTTAAAATGCTGTATTTTTCTTAAAAACCTTATTATTTCTCTTAAAATGCTGTAATTGATTTATTTCCTTCAATAAAAGAGAAGAAACTAAAAAGGGCGTTATTTTTGCCGCACCCGGTATATGTTCTTTGTTTTGCGTTGCCCCTTGTGCATTTCAAGTTCGTTTTCCTTCGGTATCGCGTGTTTTGTAACCTTGTGGTCCTCCGAGAGAGATCCGTTTCCGCCTACCTGTTCTGGTATCTTCTTGCCAGGAAGCGATCCGGCTCGGGGGTTCCCAGCTGTGTTAACTGCATACGCTGTATGAGACTTAGCAGCCGTATTGTTTTTGCGATGTTGAAAAATTTTTGTTCGATATTGGTGAACCTATTTTTCTTTACATTTTTCGTGTTGTCCTTTGTCCTTTGAATTTGTCGGAAGATGATGGTGGTAGCAGATTTCCCGTATTGGCAGGTTCCATATGTCGCGTAAGTCTTGCAAATTTCTGGATGGTAGAATCTATAGTTGTCACCGAATTTACAGTGACCCTTGTTATTGAATAAATTGCACAACGGAGGGTGTTCATATGTGCATTGTCCTCCTTTATATATACAATTTCCTTTCACATAATATTTGCATATAATTTCTTCCTCATTTTTACTTGGGGCCTTTGTTTTCGACGGTTTCAGTCTACTTTCTTGATTTCCTACTTGTTTTTTCCTACTGGTGCTAAACTGCTAATGTCTTTTGTTTAAACTTTTTGAATCAGGTGTTGTGCCTGTTTCATTTTTACTCACCGTTGCATTTGTATTTATATTCTCATTCATATTCTCGCCCTCCTTGTGTGTTGGTACTTTCTTTGTTTCTGTTTCCCTATTCATCGTTTCCTTTGTTTTTCCCTGTTCATTTTTCACAATTTCCTCTTTTTCTTTCTGCTCATAGTCTGCTTTTAAAGACAGTAAAAGAGTTCATTTCGATCATGCAGATTTTGCAAAAAAACTTATCTCACTCAACTGTTTTGCGCCTGTCATAATACAGATTTCTTCATCTTGCCATTTCAGTCATCTGAATTTGAATAAGATTTGGCAGAGGTTACACCTAATTGCCTTTGCTTCATATGTTACTTTTTTACAGTACCCACAGGGTCGTAGGAATTTATTTTCAGTTGCCATGTTACAAATAGTAGGTAAAAGATGGTGCCCAAAAAATGACTTAAAGGGGGTAAATAAGAGAGGTTTGGCTCAAAAACTGGGGCAGGGAACGTTTTTCCGTTACTCCGGAGATGGGGGATGTGGCACGCTACAGATCAAGGGTGGCGAACCTTTTTACAGTCGCGTGCCAAAAATCCACGTAAACCATAAAAAAAAATTCGTGTGCCCACCAAAGTTTATATATATTACACCAAGTTATAAACATTAAGTCTATTATTTTATACTCATCTTTTGGATAACAATTTTTATGCTTAGGCGTGCCAGGCAAATTTGATCGCGTGCCATAGGTTCGCCACCACTGCTATAGATTCTCACTGATTGGTGTCTGAGAGTGTGGCCGGGGGGATAACTGAGGGATATTGCCTTTCGATGGCCAACTAATTTCCTTTCGAAACGAAAACACTTGGAGAAACGCTGTATAGGTTTAAATGATTTGTTTTTATTTGCTTTATTTTGATATACGCCGCGATTTTACTACTTAAAGAGAAATACAACTGTGTGCAGTATATATTCACTCATATTGGCACTGCTTAAAACTGATTAATTGCAGGATTTTTGTTGTAATACCACTTTCATTCGGACTTCAAACGAAACACACGCAACCGTCACTGGGCAAAAAGAATATACAGTATATACGAGTATGAGTGTCCCAAAACAACGTATACATTTTTAAAAAATTTATAACAGGCGAACCCGCTAACGGATTCAGATGATTTTTATTTCTTTTTATAGGTAAAATATACAACATCGAAATAGTAGATAGTTTAATTTGTTTTAAACACGTAAGTGTTCGAAATGTCGACCATTGACATCAATGCACCACTGCGCTCTTTGATTCACTGATTGGCAGACTTCAACAAAAATGTTTGTAGGGATATTTCTACACGCTTCTTCAACTGTGCTCTTTAGTTGTTCAAGTGATGTAGGTCTTCTACTGTATACTTCATTTTTCAAATGACCCGATAAAAAAAAGCCAAGTGGGTTCAAATCTGGTGAACGTGGTGGATACTCGATACTACCTCGTCGTCCGATCCACCGATAATGAAATGTTTCATCAAGGTAGTTCCTGACATCCTAATGGTAATGAGGAGGTGCTCCATCTTGTTGAAAGTAAATGTCCTCATCTCCGTATAACTGTCGAATTGCAGGAAAACCTTTTCCCCGAAGCATGTTGAGGTAGCTATGACCGGTAACTGTACCATCGAAAAAGAATGGGCCAACCAAACCTTTGGAAGAAAAACCACACCAGACAGTTATACCCGGTAAATTTACATGTCGTTCCACATAAATGTGTGGATTTTCTTGTGACCAGTATGTGCAATTATGACGATTAATTATACCATTCAACTTAAATGTAGCCTCATCAGACCACACAATTTTGTCCGCAAATTGGCCATCTTCTGTGTTTTTTACTCGAAACCATTCGCAAAACTGGATTCTGCGATCCGGATCATCCTCATTCAAGGCATGTAATAATCTCGGGATGTAAGATTTCCATTTAGCATTCTTCAGAATTCTGTGGACACTTGTCTTACTTTTCCCTGTTTCACGAGCACATTGTCTCACAGATTTTCTTGGTGATCGGTTGAATACCTGTAGCACTTCATCAGAAGTGTTAGCATCTGTTGATGTCTTTGGACGCCCAGTCGCTTGCTTGTACACATCATGCACAGTACCGTATACTTCAAATTTCTCACAGATACGTGAAATGGTAAGTCGAGTTGGAGGATTAGTTCCAAAATTGTCTCTCCACTGTTGTTGAACCTTTGATATCTTCTCAACTTTAAAATACGACTTTAGTATCCATTTTCGTTGCTCAAATGATAAGCGCACACTTCCATTTTCCATGTTTACTGTAGGCAGGCAAGGCTATTACTAATTTCGATTTTGTATCTCCTTAGGCTAGCCAAGGCTGTTAACAATTTCGCTTTTGTATCTCCTTAGGCTATAGGCTATAAAAAGAAATAAAAATCATCTGAATCTGTTAGTTGGTTCTCCTGTTATAAATTTTTTAAAAATGTATACGTTGTTTTGGGACACTCTGTATATAGACACATTATATATGCGCCTCGGTGGTGTAGTGGTTAGCGTCGCTGACTACGAATCCATCGGCCCTGGATCGAGACCCAGTGACGGCAGCCGGCGTGCAGCAAAATCCAACTGTTTATCCTTCCACACAATAAAAAAAATGGTTGGGAGATAAACGGGTATCCTGGGTAGTGTAGTGGTTGCTTGGCTGCTGGTGGGACGTGGTTCGGATTCCACGTTAAACTGTAGGTCTAAGGTGGATTGACAAGCTTGACCGTCGTCAGAATGAACAATTCGGGCGGAAGAAAACAAAGGTGTGTGTGTGTGTGTGTGCATATATATATATATATATTTTGCGCGCGCGTGTGTGTGTGTGTGTGTGCGCACGCGTTGAAAAACACTCAACATAATGCATAATAGTTTTATATTTCGCAACTTTTACGATTGTTATTGTTTAATTCGTTTTATTTTCTGCCGTCAGAATTTCCCATTTGCGCTCGTCCACTGCCAGTAAAAATCACACACACACACACACACACACACACACGACTATATATTGTTCAGAAGGAAATACTGTATACACTTTATTTAGCAAAGTTTGACCAAACATTAATAATTGTTTAAAGTTAAAAATGAATTTAAGTTATGATGGTGATTAGTGCGTAAGAAGTTAAAACTCAACGGGGCTCCAATAAACCTTAGCCCCCCCGCCCATGGCCTAAACTATTAGAGGTACAGTAAAACTAAACATACCTTACAAAAGAGAATTTAATCCTGCATTTAATGAGAAACAATTAAAACTTGGTGTTCCCGCCATTGGCTTCCAAGACAGCTTGAATTCGCTTTGGGTAGCTTGCCAAAAGTGACGTGAATAGATCTTGATCGTTACGCAAATTTGCTAAAACAGTTTCAATGTGTTGCGTCATTGTATCCTTCGAAAATCGATTTGCTGCAGGTTCTTGAAACGAGAGACATTCAACCTTGTCCTTTATAACTGATCCAATGTGTTCACAGACGTTCAGGTCAGGAGAATTTCCTGGCCATTCTTCATTTCCAAAGAAATCGATCTCATGGTTCGGCAACAACTGTTGAGTGGCCAATGCCTTAAAGCAGGGGGCCTTATCGTGCAGAAGTGTGACCTGATCGACATCCATAACATTGTTTGGGTTTCTTAGAAAAGGAATGACATGCTGGGATAGAATAATATCACGAAAATACTGTCCATCCCAACTCTGACCATTTGGCTTCAGCACCCACATGAGCTTCTTTGCAGTGAACAAAACAAACACACCAACACAGTCTGGACTTTTTAATAATTCGCGATAATGTTCATTGTCATCGATTTCATCTGGTGTTGTGGCCCACACTCGATCATTTTGGTAGTTAGGCCGACGTGTTACGTAAACAAAAAATTCATCGGAGACAGCTAAATGCATGAAATCATCCACATCCCAATCTTCAAGATAATGGGCAAACCACATTCTGTCATCGATGTTAAGTTGAGTTTTTCTCGGCTTTGGAAGTTCATGCCAAGAATTTAAACCTTGCCTATGACGGTACAGTCGAATGATATCACCACTAACGATATTTCCTCTCAACACTTCGATCTCTCTAGAAAGTTTAGCACAGCTGTTTTTCCGCTTACGCGTACCACTTTCAATGATGTCCTTTGTTTCCTGAGAGAGTGGCAAATTTGGGCGCCCAGATTTGCTTGTATCCATTTCACATTCATCCAAAGTTTTATTCCAATTTCTTTTGACGAAGTCCTCACTTCTTCGCAACTTTTTGGCAACCCATGAATGTGTTATAAAGGTGGCTCTAGCATCACGAGCTTCCCGAAATGTTATTGCTCGTATGCGATCTATCACACGTTGCCTCTCCGAATCACCAATTAATTGAGAAGCCATTATATTATCACATTATCAGCTAGAGTAATTTTAATACCTGCAATAAATAAAGAATTTTATATATTTTTATAATCACTAAAAACTATTTCGATATAAGTAAACATGTAAGCTGCAAAAGGGGGGGGGGGGGCTAAGGTTTTTTGGAACCCCTTACAGGGAAAATGTTCACATTATCTCCAATTTGCAATAAAACAATCATCCTTCTTGGTTTCTAATAGACAGAAGAATGAAATACACCTCACATCGTCTAACTTCAAATACAAACATGAAAAAAATCAATGCAACTATATATACACACACACACACACACACACATACATATATATATATATATATATATATATGAAAAATTATTTCACGAAAGTGACACGTGAAAAGTATTTATGATGAATAAAACCACGAAGGAAAAAAGAAACACAAACGGGTGCTCAAGCGCTTTCGTCTAATGACATCGTCATTAGACGAAAGCGCTTGAGCACCCGTTTGTGTTTCTTTTTTCCTTCGTGGTTTTATTCATCATATATATATATATATAAGAAACTACTTTTAAGATTTTAAGATTCAGTGTAGTACAGAAAATGGGAAATATTTTATATCTTATCAAAATATCGGATTTCGAAAGAATAGCTTTCGTGTAAGGAATTCAAATGATTTCATTACAATTCTACGACGAATTTATTTCGTACATTTATGGCATATAAACACTGCATCCACGCATGCACTTAAAAAGCGCATACTAACATATTATATCGATAAATATAGTGATGTGACGTAACTATTTACTCGGTAATCTTTTTTTTTGAGTAGCTGTAACGGTAACTAGTTACATTTTCTGACCGAGTAATTGTAACTGTAACTAGTTACAAAAAATCATGACTACTTACATATAATTTCTACCAGTTACTTTTTTATGTTAGGGCAAAAAGTTAGTTGCTACTTTTTTCCACAAGCCTTCCTCGATGTACATATTACCCACAGTGCAAGTTTATTCGCAACATATATCTAATGCTAATAGGATAAATTCTTCTTGTTTATTCGTTAAATCATAGTCAATTTGAAACAAATGAGTAATCTTAGCAAATATCACTTGTCACGGAAAGAACTTTTACCATTATCAGATGCTCACTAAAACCAGGAAAAATGTCGAAAATAACTTTTGAAGTAACGAGGAACGTTACTTTTTTGAAATACCAAGTAAGAACTAGTTATTTATTTGAGACAGTAACTGGTAACTGTAATTAGTTAATAAAAAATAAATAAAATTCTCGGAGGCCATTGATGACATCAGAAAGCTAATAAAGGCCATAAACCCTCCATCCTCGAATATAATGATCTGCGGAGACTTTAACTTCCCATTTATAAAATACAAAAAGGTGGATAGGAATGTGTATATATACACCAGGAAAAGGGGGCACAAGAGAAGACCAGGAGCACGTAAAAATGTTGATGGCTCTTACAAATGAGTTTATGCTAACACAGGAGATAACAGAAAATACCAGAAAAAATAACTGCCTAGATTTGGTATTCACGAATAACACGAATTTGATTGCTGATATAAAAATAACCCCAACTATTACCTCAGATCACAATTTAATCGAGATATCAACAAATATGACGACAATATTAAAAGACAATACACATATTGAGGAAAGAAGCAAATTTGGGGTCTTTAATTTAAAGTCCAAAACTATAAATTGGGAAGCAATCAGATCGCACATGGCCCAAATAGAGTGGAAAAGAGTTTTAGAGAATAAAACAACTGAAGAAATGCTAACAACCTTGGAAAAAAAACGCTGAGAATTTTAGAAAAATATGCTCCGAAATCAGAGCCAAAAGGAAAGAGGAGTTGGCTAGAGAGGCAAAAGAGAAGAATATTTCGCAAAAGAAAGGGAGTGGAGGCGAAGTTAGCCAACTGCGGAGATAATGCCAGGAAAGTAATACAATAAAAACTGCAGGGTATCGATAGGGAAATGCAACCCTGATTAGGGACCATACAGAGAAGGAAGAGAAAAAGGCGGTAGAAGCAATAAAGGAAAATCCAAAATATTTCTATAGCTATGCGAAAAGGAAAACAAAAACGCGCGCCGCTATTGGGCCCTTAAGGAAGAGAAATAATGAACTAACCGACGATCCAAAAGAAATATCTGAAACATTGAGAGTCCAGTATGAATCAGTTTTTAGTACCCCAAAAAGTGACAAAGCGATACCTGACATAGATGTATTCTTTGAAGAGAAATTGCAAGGAGAGTGTATAACAGACTTTGATTTTATACCAGAAGATGTAGCGAGAGCAATAGGACAAATGAAACTACATTCAGCTGCAGGTTCCAATTGGAATGCATTATTGATTAAAAACCGTAAAAGTGAAATAGCTACACCTTTATACTGGATATGGAGAAGATCCCTAGACACTGGGGAAATACCAAGCATCTTGAAAAGAGCAAACATTGTCCCTATATATAAAGGAGGGGGACAGAGCTCAAGCAAAGAACTATAGACCAGTGTCATTGACGTCCTACCTCACCAAAGTATATGAAAGAATAGTTAGAGAGAAAATTTACGATTTCTTGGAGACACTGGAAAGATTCAACAAAAATCAGCACGGATGACGATCAGGTAGATCAAGCCTATCACAACTAAAAGAACACTACAACAATATCGTAGATGCACTGGAAGGCAATGACAACTACGATGTCATATACACAGATTTTGCTAAAGCTTTCGACAAATGTGATCACGGTATAATAGCACATAAAATGAAATATATAGGAATAACAGGCAAAGTGGGAAAATGGATCTACAACTTCTTTAAAGAACGTTTACAGGTCGTCAAAATTCAAGGTATATCATCATCAGAATCGAAGTACGCAGCTCAGTACCACAAGGGACAGTACTGGCCCCACTCATGTTCATTATCATGCTAACAAACATAGACAGCGGAGTAAACAGCAACAGTATAGTAACTTCCTTTGCAGACGATACAAAGATCAGCAGAAAAATCAGCGATGTAAATGAAGTGGTGGCCTTGCAGAGGGACACGAACAAAATATACAAATGGTCAGAAGACAACAACATGACATTTAACACCGAGAAGTTTCAGCTCTTGAGATATGATAGAAAAGAGGAACTTAAACATACTGCATATTATGATCCAGATAGGCAGGAAATTCAGAGAAGTACGAAAGCGATCGATCTCGGGTAATAATGACCGTTGATGCGAAATTCGAAACACAAAATCAGATAGCGATAAATAAAGCAAAAAGAGTAGCGAGACAGGTCTAAGAACGTTCAAAAGAAGAGACAGGACAGTAATGACTCCGCTGCTAAAACCACTGATAATACCAAAACTTGAATGCTGCTCAGTTTTGACGTCCCCATATAAAAAGGAAGAAACTAATAAACTAGAAGAAACGCCGACACATTTCACAGCCAAGAGTGATGGCTGCAAAGAACTCAACTACTGGAAAGACTACGTAAACTAAATCTGTACTCCCTGGAAAGAAAAAGAGAGGTACACCATAATCTACATATGGAAAATGATCGAAAAACTGGTACCAAACCTAAAACTAAACCCAATTACCATTCAAACAACACTGGAAAATAGGAAAGGCAGAATGTGTAGTGTTCCCAAATTAAAGGCCCGACAAGGGACCTCCTCAGTACTGAAGGAAAATAGCTTGGTTGTCAGGGGGCCAAGACTTTTTAATCAGCTTCCAAAGGACCTCAGAAACGTTACAGGGGTCAAAGTTGAAGTCTTCAAGAGAAGACTAGATGCCTGGCTGAGGACGGTACCAGATGAGCCGAGTGTACCTGGCTATGTACGGTGGAGAGCGCAAGAAAGCAACTCTCTCCTCCACCAAGCCAGACCTAGAGGCGGGGCCACCAGTTTGACCTTCGTGTGAAGAGAGACCAACGTACGGAACAGCAACATATATATACAGGGTGTTCTAAAATTACCTTGTAAACTTTTATGTCTATCGACCAGTAGTCGGACGTTGTGAACAACGTGTTCAAATTGAAGGAAGACACTTTGAACATCTAAAATAAACAATTATTGTTCCTTTTCTTATTGTTGCTGTATTTGAAATAAAATTGTTAAATATCGCATAATTTTTGTTAAGATACTGCGTTCATATAAAAGTTTGCTGGTAATTTTAGAACAGCTTATATATATATACATTTTAACTGCAAACACGCAGTATAATTAACGTAAAGAACGACGCTTGTATAGGAGAATATTCCGCGCAAGATGAGGAGGGAGAACGAAACAAATGAAAAAATGAGGTAACCACCCTGGAATCGAACCCGGGATCTTCCGATTGCCGGTCAGATATGATAACCATTACACCATGGGCCTCACTCCGTCAAATGCCGTAATTCTCCTACATACGCGCAGAAACCAATGCCCCAAGGGGCACCTCCCGCATGCCGTACATTATGTACATTTTAACTGCAAACACGCAGTATAATTAACGTAAAGAACGACGCTTGTATAGGAGAATATTCCGCGCAAGATGAGGCATGCGGGAGGTGCCCCCTTGGGGCATTGGTTTCTGCGCGTATGTAGGAGAATTACGGCATTTGACGGAGTGAGGCCCATGGTGTAATGGTTATCATATCTGACCGGCAATCGGAAGATCACGGGTTCGATTCCCGGGTGGTTACCTCATTTTTTCATTTGTTTCGTTCTCCCTCCTCATCTTGCGCGGAATATTCTCCTCTTCTCAACATAGTCTCCCTGTTTCTCAGTGCACTTAGTCCAGCGATCTACAAGCTTCCTAATGCCATCACGAAAGAATGTTTTTGGCTGTGTGCGTAGCCAGTCATGCACCGCCTCCTTCGGGTCATCATCGCCATGGAATCGCTGACTTCTCAAAGCGTCTTTTAGTGGTCCAAACAGGTAAAAATCCGAAGGTGCCAGGTCTGCACTGTAGGCTGGATGGTCGAGAATTTCAAATTTAAGTTCTTGAAGGCATTTTCTAGCCTGTGCAGCGGTATGAGGGCGCGCATTGTGGTGTAACAGAATAACACCTTCCGACAATCTCCTTTTCCGTTTTGTGCGAATTGCTTGCTTTAACTCATTCCGAAGCATGTCAGAATACGATGCACTTGTTACTGTAGTTCCACGCTCTAGATAATGTTCAAGGATAGAACCTCGTGTATCCCAAAACAGTGTTAGCATAACTTTACCTACTGACGGCTGCGCTTTGAACTTCCTTGCAACGGGAGATGTTGGATGTTTCCATTGCATGCTCTGTCGTTTGCTTCATAGTGATCGATCTAGGTTTCATCTCCAGTGATAATGCGCTCCAAAAAGTTTTAACCTTCATTATGATACCGCGCCAAAAGACGAGAACATACGTCCATACGATTACGCTTGTGCTCTTCTGTCAACTGTTTGAGCACCCATCTTGCACAAACCTTGTGAAAGCCAAGAATGTCATGAACTATCGAATAGGCTGACCCTTGACTGATGTCTAATGAAGATGCAATTTCTTTTATTGTTAATCTTCTGTCATCGAAAATCATGGCTCTGGCTTCTTCCTGCTTGTTACCACTGGTTGATGTTGACGGTCGTCCTGAGCGCTGAGCATCTGTCACACATGTACGACCTTCCTTGAATATTTGAATCCACTCGTACACACTTCGCCGTGGTAACGCATTATTCCCATACTGAACACATAAACGCGTGTGAATTTCAGCTCCTTTCACACCTTCTGCCCACAAAAAACGAACCATGGATCTCTGTTCTTCCAGAACACAAATTGAAAGCGGCGCAGCCATGCTCACTACTCGTACGATATGTGACAGCTACGAGTGGCCTAAATAAGCCTATACTGTTGCTACCCTAAATAAGCCTATACTGTTGCTAGCCTAAATAAGCCTATAGATCTCAGTTTGGCTCGTTATTACAAGTATATATTATATATACTATATTATCACTAAAATAAAAAGTGCGGATACTTATTGAAGTACCCTCGTATATATGATATATGAAAATTACTTCACGAAAGTAACACGTGAATAATATTCATGAAGAAAATAACCACGAAGGAAAAAGGAAACAGAGTGGTGCTCAAGCGCTTTCGTCTAATGACATCCTCAGGAACACAGAACTAAATAACAAGTTTGAGACTATATATAGGTCACAAAAAATAAAATAGAATAATAAAAATTGTAGAAGCATAAAAATTTATAAGGAAAAGCTACCAGAAATGTCTTGGTAGCTGTCTTGGGGCTGTCTTGGGGCTGAAATGTCTTTTGGGCCGTAAGTTTGAACTTTCTGCGCTTCACATAACCTGATTTTTCCAGTTTGAACCTCCCCTCCTTGTATAAAACCGCTTTTAAACGCCCTTGTATAAAACCGATGGTTAACACAATTTCGAAAATGGCTTCTGACAGTCATGTGCGTCGTAAACAGAGAGATGTTATCGAGTTCTCAACGGCAGAGAAGGAAACAGTTGGAAATATTCACAAACGTCTATAAAACGTTTACGGAGATGCTGCTGTTGAGCGAAGCACAGTTGGACGCTGGTCTAAACGTGTGAAATCATCGGAGAGAGGGAGAGCCAGCCTCGATGATGAGCCACGCAGCGGTCGCCCGGCATCGGCTGTCAATCTCACACTGTGCAACGTGCTAACAGCATCATTCGATCAAATCGGCGAGTCACATACAAGGAGCTATCACTGGAGCTAAGAATTAGTGAAGGAAGTGTGAATACGATAATTCAGCAACTGGAATACTCAAAAGTGTGTTCACGGCTTGTTCCTCGCCAACTGACTGAGGATCACAAAGTCCAAAGAAAAGAAATTGCTTCTGAGTCGTTGGTTCGATACGAGACAGAAGGGGATGACTTCCTTTCACGAATTGTGATTGGGGATGAGACTTGGGTACACCACTTTGAACCTGAAACAAAACGCCAATCCATGGAGTGGCATCAAGCAGATTCCCCACGCAAGAAAAGGTTCAAAATGGCTCCCTCTGCACGAAAGGTTATGGCCATCATCTTCTGGGACATGAAAGGGGTGATTCTGGTGAACATTATGACGAAAGGACAAACAATCAACTCGGAGGCATATATTGCTACCCTACAGAGACTCCAGAAACGTATGAAGCGAGTTCAACCGGAGAGAAAACTGGAAGACGTCCTTATTTTGCACGATAACGCAACACCACACAACAGTTTGCAAACAAGAGAGGCCATCACAAAAATGTGCTTGAGCTTGAATGTGTTACCCCACCCTCCATACAGCCCGGATGTGGCACCTTCAGACTTCCATTTGTTTGGACCAATGAAGGATGCTATTTGTGGAAGAAAGTTTCAGAGTGACGATGAGGTTGTTGAGGACGTTAAGAGGTAGCTCCAGCGGAACCTAGCGGACTTTTATCAGCAAGGAATAAAGGCCCTTGTTTTGAGGTGGAGGAAAGCCGTAGAAAAGGATGGAGACTATGTGGAAAGATAAAAACTTGTAAAAAAAAGGTATGTAACTACTTGTGTACAAAATTTCTGGAACTTACAAGGAAACTTGGAAAGAAAAAAAAAGGTGGGGCAAAATATACTGAATGGCCCTCGTATATATATATATATATTAGGGTGGTGCAAAAAAAATGAACTTTTGATTTTTAATGTGTTCAACTCGTCATTAGGTTCCATTTGGTGAAGAAACTTTTTTTATAATTTTTTCAGAAATTTTAAATGATATGTAGGGGTTGCTAAAATTTCATTATTCTATTTATATGGTATGTCCTTTAACTTAAATAAAAGTTTAGGCCTATTCATGTATCAGTTTACTTCACTCACTTCCCCCCCTCTGACCTCCTTCCCCTCTTCTCTTGCAGTTGTCCAAGACAGCCATCTACTGATCACAGCATTCAGTGGCAGTTGTGCTTTATTAGAGTTAACGCGTACGTCGATTTAACATGGAAGGTACATTATCAAGTACTCCCTCTTCCCGGTGTTCTACAAGGAAAGAGACAGATGTTTGGCTTATTAGACAAAAGACATCCTTCAGCCACACTGAAAGCATCAGTATTTCCATCAAGGAAGGAAACTATAGGCACTGTTCATGCACTACAGAAATAATGAACATTAAAATATCAGAGAATTATGCTTCTCTACTGCGAGTGATGTGTTGACAGTTTGGGAAAAAACACGGATACCAACTAAACAAAAAATACACGTAGTTGATAAAATTCAAGGAATCTTGAAGGAATGGCGAATGTTGAAGAAAAACAAAGAAAACAAATCCAAGCGATCGCAAACCTTAATTAATTGATAAAAAGGAGAAATGGAAAGAACTAGAAAATTTATTTGACATAGCTCATGCGAATGCTATGAATCTTATTCATATAGAAGAAGACTGAAATTTTCTAAAAGTACAGCGTGAGAAAGGACGGCGAGGCAGAATGGACAACAGTGATGAGGCTTTAGCTAAAAAAGAACAGCTGACAATAGAAAGACAACAACACTATGAGAAAAGGAGGTCACAAGAAGACGACAAAAGAAAAAGGCTTGAAGAGACTGTAGTTCTCAGCAGTACATCATCTGAATCAGAACCAGATGATACCATTAACTACAGATGATACCATTAACACGAAGAAAAGTGCTTGACAGCAAATTGTTAGCTAGTCTTGATGTTGCTAAACTAAGTGACCGAAAGACCTCGCTTGTTCTGACACCAACAATCCAAAGTCTTGGAAAAAAACAGAAGAATACAACATTAGTTATTCATCTATTCGCAGAGAAAGAGAGAAATTTCGAAAGAAAATTGCAGAGAATTTAAAAAATAATTCAAGCCAGAGGTGCCTTTAACAATCCATTGGGATGGTAAACTGTTAGAAGATATAACAGGCAGGGAAGTTGTTGACCGACTACCTATATTGGTTTCTGGGGAAGGAGTGGATCAAATCCTTGGTGTACCTAAAATTGATTTGGGCACTGGCCATTTAACAGCAACTGCTGTATATGAGGCATCCCTTGAATAGGGTATCTGTGAACAAATTAAATGCACGTGTTTCGACACAACAGCAGCCAATACTGGTCCTAAAAAGGGTACTTGTATTCTTCTTGAACAAAAAATGGATAAAGATATGTTGTGGTTAGCCTGTCGCCACCACATATTGGAAATTATGCTGGAAGCTGTGGTTGCAAAGTCATTACCACCATCATCAGGTCCAGAAATTGCGATTTTCAAGCGATTCAGGACAAAAATGGCCTAGTTTCAACAAACAACATTATCCAACAGCTTTATCAGAGCCGGAAACAGGTGGAGATGTAGCTGATATTAACGCTGATATGATTGCATTTGCATCAAACCAACTTGATAAATACCAGCCCCGCGATGACTACAGTGAACTACTACAACTCACAATCATTTTCCTAGGAGGAGAACCAAAATGTGGAATCTCGTTTAAAAGTCCAACAGGGCTTCCCCGAGCTAGATGGATGGCCAAAGTAATATAGTCTTTGAAAAATTTTGGATGTTGAAATCCCATTTAAGATTACCCTTGAGGAAGAAAAAGGAATGAGACACATCTGCCTGTTTGCTGTTCGGCTGTATTTAAAAGCTTGGCTTACAGCTCCTGCACCATCTCTTGCTCCTCGTCAAGATCTAGAGCTATTACAGAACCTTGATCTGTACAGTGTGACAAGTCTATTTCATCTGTTGCTCTGAAAAAAATATTGGGTAATCTTTGGTATCTATCTGAGGAACTTGTTGCTTTCGCCTTCTTTGATGACGAGATGCCTGCTGAAACAAAGAACAAAATGGTAATGGCTTTGCAAAATCCTGGGGAAACACATCCAGCAAAACAGGCTACTTTAAACCCTGAACTCATTCAAGTAAAAGAACTAGAAGACTTTGTAACATCAAATACTCAAAGGTTCTTCGAAATTACAGGATTTGCATCAAATTTTTTCAGCAAAAAGGCACAAAGATGAACTGTACAATAATGTAAAGAAATCTATCCACCAAATGAAAGTTGTTAATGACATAGCTGAAAGGGGAGTTAGATTGATGGATGAATACAATAGCTCTTAACAAATAATGAAGAACAGAAACAATTTTTGCTACAAGTGATCAAAAACCACAGGGCTGCTTATCCTGATAGAAAGAAAGAAACGCTAATCAAGTAATAAATATGTCAAAATTCTAAACTCTTCTTCTGTCAGTGGTTATCTACAGATCTACAGAAGCTAAGGCTAACAAAGACCCTAAGATCCACTCTAAGGTTAGCCCGAGAGAAAGGAAAGAGTAGCGGGTTAAGAGAAGAGAAGAGAATAAGGGGTTAAGTAAGAGCAACACCTATCACTCATGGGTTAACATTCATTCAGAAAAAGAGGAAAAGTGTCTCACCATCATCATCCGCCGGCCACTGCCGACAAGTCAGAAAAATAGTCGGAGAGAATAGGAGAGGGGTGAAAGATGAAAAGAAGTAAAATAAGAACGCTTACAAACCATGCAAACACAGTCTTAACTCACTGTCATACCATGCAAACTACAAACATGCAAGAAGAGAGTTAGACATGCAAGGTAAGGAAAAAAAAAAAAAGTAGGTAAAGTTAAACAAAAAGTGGGTTAGTTTACGCTATGAGCTACATCTACATTCGTGTTAGTCTAATTTTTTTTTTTTTTTTTTTTTTTTTATTGCTGGCATCACACGCTGGCATGTCACAAGCTGGCATTCATCGTCAACAGACTCATCCTCGAGCACCACCACCAGAGCTCCTGTTGTTAACTTTCTTTTTTAACTCTAAACAACGTTAATATTTTTAAAATGTCTGTCAAGACGGTTCTTAAACACATTAACGCTGGTAGAATGAACGACTGACGCGGGAAGAT
The DNA here is from genome assembly GCA_023014485.1 of Bathynomus jamesi. Taxonomy (NCBI): domain Eukaryota; kingdom Metazoa; phylum Arthropoda; class Malacostraca; order Isopoda; family Cirolanidae; genus Bathynomus; species Bathynomus jamesi. Next base: position 737,058 of record JAJOZX010000299.1, read on the forward strand.
TATTCCATTTATCAATTACTTTAAACGTAAAGAAGTTTTAGCGATATTAGTAATGAAACGTCTGCCACGCAACTTGAATCCGTTATTGCGAGTATTACTATTATCGAAAGTGAACAATTTGTCAAAATTTACGTTATCGATGTTATTAACGATTTTGAAAACTTCAATAAGCTCCCCCTTAATCTCCTAGTTTCGAGTGAATACAAGTCTAACACTTTAATCCTATCTTCATAAGGCTTATTGCGCAATGCCGGAATAAGTTTCGTGGCACGACGCTGAACCTTTTCTAACCTATCAATATCCTCACGCAAGTACGGGCACCAAAACTGAACGGCATATTCCAAATGAGGCCTGACTAGGGACTTGTAAAGGGGCAATATAATATCCTTCGATTTAAATTCGAAATTACGAGCTATGAAGCCTAACATCCTATTAGCTTTTGCGCAAGACTCCAGGCACTGGTTCCTAACCTTTAAATCTTTAGTTACGCGTACGCCTAAATCTACTTCCTCGTCAACGCTCGCTAAATCCCTATCATCCATCGTGTACACGTAATTATTGTTGCGAGAACCTATATGCAAAACTTTACATTTATCTACGTTAAATTGCATCTGCCACTTATCCGTCCACTCCATAATCCTATCTACATCGTCTTGGATCCTATTTCTATCGTCCTCGTTAACAACCTTACCGCCTATTTTAGTATCGTCCGCGAATTTTGACACGTTACTAATCAATCCTACATCTATGTCGTTAATGTAAATTACGAACAACAATGGGCCTAACACTGAACCCTGTGGGACACCACTACCTACCTCTAACCACCCCGATTCACTACCATTAACTACGACCCTCTGCCTCCTAGCACGAAGCCATTCTTCTAACCAGTTAGCTACCTGACCGCGGATACCGTGCGCTTTAACCTTCGCAATTAGTCTCCTATGCGGAACTGTATCGAACGCCTTTTTAAAATCTAAATAAATAACGTCAGCTGCCCTATGCCTATCGTATTCGCGCACTATTTCGTTATAAAATTCTAACAAATTTGTTAAACAAGACCTATGGCGTCGAAACCCGTGCTGACTACTATTAATCAAACCCCTACTTTCTAAGTGATCGATAATACGATCCCTAACTACGGATTCCAAAAGTTTACCGACAATTGACGTTAAGCTAATGGGCCTATAATTGCTAGCTACCGCGCGGTCGCCTTTTTTAAAAATAGGCGTGACGTTAGCTAATTTGAAGTCTTCAGGAATAATCCCCGTTTCGAGTGACTGATTAAAAATCTTCGCTAAGGGGCCTACGATAACGTCTTTCAAATCTTTCAAATGTCTAGGATAAAAAGCGTCAGGGCCTGGAGCCTTGCTAACTTTTAGCCTATCGATATAATGCGCAATCTCAGCCTCGTAAACAGTTATTTCATCTAAAATAGTCTCGCTACTAAATGGAACGATATCGTCAACGTCGGGAACATTATTTACGTCCTCTACGGTAAAAACTGTCGCAAAAAAGTTATTGAAAATACCCGCCATCGCCTGAGCGTCAGAAGCCAAAGCGCCATTTACATCCAATAGAGGGCCTATGTTATCCTTTACCGGCTTACGATTATTTACGTATTCAAAAAACTTTTTTGGATTATGTTTACTATCCGCAGCTATAACTATCTCTAAATTACGCTTGGCATTCCTAACTGATCTTTTAACCTGACGTCTAAGCTCGATATATCTATTAAAGTTAGCTACCTGGCCATTGCGCTTGTTAAGTCTATACGCTCTATTACGCTCGTTTATGAACTCGCCTACTTCCCTAGTCCACCACTTCGGCCTACCACGATTTCTAACGCGCTTGGGCCTACGAGGAATAAACTCCCTTTCAATATTCCTAAAACTTTCTTTAAACGCCACCCAACGCAAATTTGTATCATTACCCATAAATAAGTTATCCCAGTCCACTACTCTCATCCTATCAGCAAAACTATCAAAATTAGCCCTACGAAAATCAGGGACTTCTATTACGTTACTATCCTGTGTGTTTTCTATCAATAACTTAAACCTAAGAATTTGATGATCGCTACATCCTAAACTCTCGCCTACTTCTAAACTTTCGACTATATTCTCGCCGTTCGTCATCACCAAATCTAAGATATTATCACCGCGCGTTGGTTGGGTAACTATCTGTCGTAAAAAGTTATCGTCCATAAACTCAACCAGTCTCAAACCCTCTTCGTTACCCGTAAAATTCTCGTAATTAACATTAGGACAGTTAAAGTCTCCGACAATTATACTATTCCGATTGTCAATAAAATTACCAAGAAGTGAGTAAAATCTAGTATCTATATCGAGGGGTTGAACGGGAGGTCTATAAACAACGACAAAATTAAAACTAATACTACGCGCCCTAACTTCAACACAGATCGCATTAATTGCTGCCGGAAAATCTAACTTAACCTCGATAGCCCTAAGGGAATTACGAATGTACAGCAAAACGCCGCCTCCAAATCTATGTAACCTATCATTAGTAAAGATTTTAAAACCCGGTATATCAAGTTCCCCAACAAGTCCCGAGTCACGGTATTTAACCAAGTTTCAGTGATAGCAACTATATCATAGTTGCCGGAATAAATTACCGCCTTAAATTCATTTAATTTATTTCTAATACTACGCGCGTTGCAATAAAAGACGTTTAAGTTATTTTTTACCACGGGCCCGCTTTTTAAACTATTTATCACGTCGGGCCCGTGTTTCCCGGACCCACAACGTTTAAAGAAGGCTTCGACCTATACAGCTTTCGCACGTTTTCGTCTATTAACCTACCTAGCCTAGCATTACCTATTTCATTAAAATGCACCCCATCTTTTATAAAAAGGCTAGGATCATTGAATTCGGACCTGATAGACCTACAGGGGAGTTTCCACTTTAAAAAAAGACAACGCGCCCATACTGTACCTCAGGAGTGGTGTGGAAACAGTATAAGATTGGCAGTAGAGCATAAGAGTGAAATCTATGCAAATTCATAAATTTTGACGGTCGGTAGCAACCCCTAAAACTTAAAATAATGATCTAAAAACTCAGAGAGATTGTTTTTTATGCAAAATGAACGAAACTGAGGATTGAACACAAAAAAAAAAGAAAAAAAATTATAACCACTGTTTTTTAATCACCCTAATATATATATATATATATATATATATGTAAAGAACAACGCTTGTGTAGAAGAGCGTTCCGCACAAGATGAGGAGGGAGAACGAGCAAATGAAAAATGAAGTACCTCCAAGGAATCGAACCCGGGATCATCCAATTGCCAGTCGGGTATGTTAACCACTACATCAAGGACCCCGATTAGTCAGTACTCGTAATTCTCCGACATACCTCCTGGGAGGTACCTCATTTTTCATTTGCTCGTTCTCCCTCCTCATCTTGTACGGAACGCTCTCCTACACAAGCGTCGTTCTTTACATTAATTATACTGTGTGTTGTTTGCAGTTAAAAAAAAAAAAATATATATATATATATATATATATTTATATAAGTAGGTAGGTAGGTAGATTTAAATATAGATACAAATGTAGGTAAGGACAAGTTTTTAACGTGGTTTGTCCACTGAACCTGAAAACTAACTGATGTAAAAACTGTATTTGTAATGATTCGGATGAAGTGTTTTTGCATCCATCTTTCGTCTCTCACTGTATTTACTGTTCCCCTTCGGAAGGTAATTAAATAATGAGGATCATGCAGGTGTATCGTGAGAAAGAGACTTATTACGATTCAGACGGATGTCTCACACTCCCAAAGAAACAATACACATACACACACAGGAAGGCGGGTAGACAGATTCCTGCAAGCAAACATGCACACACACACACACACACACACACACACACAGAGAGAGAGAGAGAGAGAGAGAGAGAGAGAGAGAGAGAGAGAGAGAGAGAGACCCAAGAAAATTACGCGGGCAATTCAATATATTTTGCCCCACCTTTTTTTTTCTTTCCAAGTTTCTTTGTAAGTTCCAGAAATTTTGTACACAAGTAGTTACATACCTTTTTTACAAGTTTTTAATTTTCCACATAGTCTCCATCCTTTTCTACGGCTTTCCTCCACCTCGAAACAAGGGCCTTTATTACTTGCTGATAAAAGTCCGCTGGGTTCCGCTGGAGCCACCTATTAACCTCCTCAACAACCTCATCGTCACTCTGAAATTTTCTTCCACAAATAGCATCCTTCATTGGCCCAAACAAATGGAAGTCTGAAGGTGCCACATCCGGGCTGTATGGAGGGTGGGGTAACACTGTCAAGCGCATTTTTGTGATGGCCTCTCTTGTTTGCAAACTGTTGTGTGGTGTTGCGTTATCGTGCAAAAGAAGGACGTCTTCCAGTTTTTTCTCCGGTCGAACTCGCTTTATACGTTTCTGGAGTCTCTGTAGGGTAGCAATATATGCCTCCGAGTTGATTGTTTGTCCTTTCTTCATAATGTCTACCAGAATCACCCCTTTCATGTCCCAGAACATGGTGGCCATAACCTTTCGTGCAGAGGGAGCCATTTTGAACTTTTTCTTACGTGTGGAGTCTGCGTGATGCCACTCCATGGATTGGCGTTTTGTTTCAGGTTCAAAGTGGTGTACCCAAGTCTCATCCCCAATCACAATTCGTGAAAGGAAGTCATCCCCTTCTGTCTCGTATCGAACCAACGACTCAGAAGCAATTTCTTTTCTTTGGACTTTGTGATCTTCAGTCAGTTGGCGAGGAACAAGCCGTAACACACTTTTGAGTATTCAGTTGCTGAATTATCGTATTCACACTTCCTTCACTAATTCTTAGCTCCAGTGATAGCTCCTTGTATGTGACTCGCCGATTTGATCGAATGATGCTGTTAGCACGTTGCACAGTGTGAGATGTGACAGCCGATGCCGGGCGACCGCTGCGTGGATCATCATCGATGCTGGCTCTCCTTCTCTCCAATGATCTCGCACGTTTAGACCAGCGTCCAACTGTGCTTCGATCAACAACAGCATCTCCGTAAACGTTTTGTAGACGTTTGTGAATATTTCCAACTGTTTCCTTCTCTGCGGTTAAGAACTTGATAACAGCTCTGTTTACGACGCACATGACTGTCAGAAGCCATTTTCGAAACTGCGTTAACCATCGGTTTTACTCAAGGAGGGGAGGTTCAAACTGGAAAAATCCGGTTATGTGAAGCGCAGAAAGTTCAAACTTACGGCCCAAAAGACATTTCAGCCCCATGGCCTATTATTTAGCTAAGAAAAAAGGGTGGGGCAAAATATATTGAGTGCCTCTAGTAATTACAAAGTGAAGCGATTAGCCAGTCTACATGATGACTGACCCTCTCCAAATCCAAACATTGATATCTCTCTCTCTCTCTCTGTGTGTGTATATGTGTGTGTGTGTGTGTGTGTGTGTGTGTGTGTGTGTGTGTGTGTGTGTCCCCTTCGATTCATCTTGTTCAAAAGCGAAAACAGTTTTTCAGCCTCTAAATGGTTTTGGTATTCCTTTCCCTTATTATACGATGTTGTTGTGCACTCTCCGAGACAAACGTAAGAATAGTTAATTCTCACACCTGAAAACGTTTCACAAATATGCTTTCAAACAAAACTTTGCAATTAATAATAATAATAATAATAATAATAATAATAATTATTATTATTATTAAAGGAAAATTGTAAATTGTTAACAATACATACTGAATAACTTTTTAAAGTTATGCAAGTTCCATTTTCCAATATGTTAATGAATGTTAAACGTATACAGTAGATCTATTCATCTTAGCATGAATAATTTTTAAACAGGGTTCTGAAATGTACCTTTTTTAGAGGTATGACTATACATTATATGAAACTAAATAAGCCAAATGTTAAATTTTGACACGGTCTTACAAATCATCAGTTATATGCTCAGTATATATTAAGTGTTAATCCAGCACCCGCATATAGTATCCCTTTGTTGACATATGAACATTAAAATATGAGTTACGGCTTGCGTAAACAATATGTATCTGTATATATAAACAAATCCTTCGTAAAGGATAATAAAGTTAAAAATTAATATTTACTTAATGTTAAGTATAAATTCCCACACATTTTTACCTATTTTTAATTTAAAAACTGATGTTACAAAAGGAATTTAAAAATTCTCGCTATTTCAACTCATCCTTTCAACTTGCAACCACTCCATGAAAATAACCGGTTTTCTACGTACAAAAATGCGTCTAAATTTGACTTCTGCAAACGTGAGTCATTCGTCGGACAGGAAGTGAGGAATACTTCTTTCTCTTCGTACACCTCATTCACAACATTATGGACAGGAAAAGGATGTAATTTCTCAGACCCTCCCAAAACCACGGTTTAATTCGTATTTCGTTCTTTTATATACGAAATATAAAGGATAATATGGGCATACATACATACATACATATACAGTGTGTGTGTGTATATATATATATATATATATACACACAGGGCTGTGACGTAACTAGTTACTCATTAATCGTTACCTTTTTGAGTAACTGTAATGGTAACTAGTTACATTTTTACATTTTCCGGTCGAGTAATTGTAACTTTAACTAGTTACAAAAAATCCTGAATATTTGTAATTTGTACCAGTTACTTTTTTCTGTGAGGGCAAAAAGTTAGTAGCAACTTTTTTTCCACAAGCCTTGCTCCATGTACATATTGTGCACAGTGCAAGTTTATTCACAACATATATAAAATGAGTAATCTTAGCAAGTATCACAGACACTTGTCAGGAAAAGAACTTTTATCACGCTCAGAAGCTCGCTAAAACTAGGAAAAAATGTCAAAAATAACTTTTGAAGTGATTTGCAGTGTTGGGCACTAAAGGGTTAATCCGATAACAGTTAATTAACGAAGTTAACTTTTTTTAACGGACTATTAACGGAAGTTAATTTCCATTTATCGTTATCGGACCAGTTAACTTCCGATAACTCGATATTTAGTCTCTTAAAGTCCGTTAACACGTTAACTGCGAGGAGTCATTCACGGAAGATCATCGATCCGCGAATGAATTCAAACCGCCATAACTTCAGTCTGCCAATTCCGTCCTCTGCCGCAGTGGAACGGCTCTTCTCTCTCGGCATCCTGAGGCCCAAGAGGTCAAGACTGGCAGTTGGGCCTAACTTTGAGAAGTTGGTCTTTCTGAAGGGCAACCAGCACATTGTGTCATAGTCTTTAATAAATGTGCCTAAAATTTAATTTTACCTTTCAGTTCCCGCCATAATAATTCTCTGGTAAATTAAAATTTAGTTAATGGTTAGTGGTTACAAGGGTTTCAAAACATGTAATCAGTACATTTTTTATTAAAAATAAAAAAAAAGTTATTAAGCAAAAAAGTTGCAAAACTTGATAAAAATACAGTTAAATACCTATTTATTGTTGGATTTTGCATAAATAAACATTTTCTATGGGTTTTAAAGCTTTTTTCCTTGATTTTTTAAATGTTAGTAAAGAAATAGTTATCGTTAACGGATTATCGTTAACTTCCGTTAACTTTGTAGTAAAATTATCGGATTATCGTTATCGGAGTTAAAAATTGGGGTTAACGGATTATCGTTATCGAAGTTAACTTTTTGGTTAACGGTGCCCACCACTGGTGATTTGTAACTAGTTACTCTTTTGAAACAACAATTAGCAACTAATAAGTAGTTACATTTTTGAGACAGTAACTAGTAACTGTAATTAGTTAAGTGACAAAAAAGTAACCGTCACAATACTGCGTATGTAAATACGAGTATATATATATGACACACGTCCCTTCAGCACTAAAAATAACATGTGTGATGTGTACCACGTGGGACTCCATAAACGACTGCGAATTTAATGAAAAGAGTTAGCAAGTCAGTATTTTTATATACTAAAATTTGTAGCAGAAGGGGAATAGTAATTCCCTTCCACTTTACGTATGTAAATATTTATGCGACATCGCTTATTTCGATAATAATCCTACTCAGGACTAAAAACGTGTGGACCATACACTCGCCAAGTAACAAGGTCCACTTACCATATAATTAAAATACTCGCCAGCTCGTACATTTAACTCGCCAGTGGCGAGCGAGAGAGTCGGTTTATACAGCCCTGATCCTAATCCTAATCATAAGAAATAATACTTTACAATAATAATAATAATAATAATAATAATAATAATATGTTCGAGAACAAAATAATAAAAGTGATAAAGATAATATTATAATGGAATTATAGCCTGTAATAACAACATTATGCTCGCACGTATCTACATATATATTTCTCCGACGATGCTCACTATACCTTTATACCCCATGAATAAATAAAATAGCGTGAAGATACTACTGTTTTCTTTTAATTTAATACATGATAGTGTGTAGTAACATGGTGCGTATAGCAAAACCTTAACCTTGCCCATCCGTGCCCTGCACGCATACTCATCCGATTATAATCTTTTTTATGGATATTGTATAGCTGGGGTATGAACACGCGGAAAAGAAAATACTCGCTTGCAACCAATTTACGCGACAACCAATCCAAAATGGATAATTCAACCGTACGATGACTGCAATAACTGTGCATTCATAAATTCTTTTACAGAAAACTAAGCATGGTTATATTGTACAACCTGTATATATATATATATATATATATATATATATATATATATATATATATATATATATATATATATATATGGTTGAGTTAACTAATTTGGTTGTTAAGTACCTAACTTACAGTAGTAGTTGGTTGCCGTAATTCTTTATTTCTATACGTTTTGAGTAATAAGGGTCATTAACACGAATAAATTAACGCTATTTCCTCCTAATAGCTAACAGTATGGAAATGATGTACGGTCTCACGTGGAATTGGTTGGGAACCATTGAAGATTTGAACATGTTGGTTATATGTACATATAATTACTGGAAAATTATTTGCGTATCTCAAAACGTATTAATTAACTGATAACACAAAATAATACAAATATTTACCGTCAAGCATATTTTCTTCGATAGATTGCTATTTTATCGGCATTGAAATCTCCTCAAGAATATATATATATATATATACATATATATATATATACACCCTTCCACTGGTCACCACAAATCACTGAAATGCCAATTTAAATATTTCATTGCCATATCTGGAAGAGTCAGTCGTAAAGTGAGTTAAATAAATACATTTTCTAGAGTGACGAGTTGTATTGAAAAATCCACGAAAATAGTCCTTCGTTCGAGCTCAAACACACGCGTCCTCACTACACAACGGCTAAATTTGCACTAACTTAATATCAGTTTTTTAAATTAACTTCTCTACTGACTGTCTACCTCCTCTCTCACGTTTTGTTCAGTGTCAAAAGTCACGTCAACGTCATAATTACGTCATACATTTCTTCGCCTCTTATTGGTTAAAAGTTATATCAGCAAATAAATATACTCTACCTTCTGAAATGTGATTGGTGGATTATATAGCAGAAATAAAATATTACTGCTATATTATATATATAATATATAATATATATATATATATATATATATATATATATATATATATATAAAGTCTGTATGTGGTACATTTTATTGAATTTAAATAAATTAATTAAAAATTATAAACTATTTAAAATGGAATAGAAGACAATGAAATGTGGTTTTAAAATTAATGTAAAAAAAAATACTATAAATTTTAGTCATATACAAAGAAATATATTTTATTATAAATAACAAATCTGGAGAAAATTCCTTTTATAGATTGGAAGCAGAATTTTCAACTTTTGTACCACTATCGACTACCGAAACATTAATATTAATAATAATAATAATAATAATAATAATAATAATAATAATAATAATAATAATAATGTACTAAAACAAATTTTGTAAAATTTGCTAAAAATTATTGGAAAAAAAAAGTTAGAACGAAAATATGTGAAAACCAAATGAAAGCGAGTGAAAATTCCTTACCCGAAAGGTTAGTGACTGGACTTTGGGCATCAAAAGGGGCATCAAAGGGTGTTGGACTGTTAACCATGATAAAAAAAAAAAAAAAACACGCTCAAAATGTTGGAGGAAAAAAATAGAGAAAAGAAAGAATTTTGTTTCTTTTTTAATCATGAGAAAGTTAAGGTGGGATTATATATATATATATATATATATATATATATATATATATATATATATATATATATTATTACTATTTGTATTTTGAAAGTTATTTTACGGCCAATAACATTTTTCATTTTCATAATTAGCGTTAAGGACTGAATGGTTGTAGTTTGATGGGGGTTATTTAACCTCTTTTGCAACGTCTTACGTCATACGATAGAGGGGAACTACAACTTTAGTGATTGCTACATAATCCGGATGCGAAGGATGGTCTCCCATCCAACTACTCTCCAGACTCAATATCGCTTTACTTCGCTGATCGACGGGAAGCAATTTTACGACATTGGCCACGACTACGACGTAGCCCAATTAACCGAAAACATAATATAAAGACGGTACGCATATTTGTACAGATGAAATTGGAAATAGGTATTAGTCGCTTTATTATCCATTGAAAATTGCATTAAACACGTTTATCATTCGTAAAACTCACCTAAAAATCACTCCTGACGGGTGGAAAAAAAGTATATATATATATATATTATAACTGCAAACACAGTATAATTAACGTAAAGAACGACGCTTTGTATAGGAGAATATTCCGCGCAAGTAGTATAGCCGAAAAAGGGGAGAGTGCAAGAATGTTGCAAGTTATTATGTAATGTTGCAAAGAGGGTGGGGTTGTTGCAAATGGGGGGTGTTGCAAAAAAAAGGAAAAAAATAGAAAAAAAAGAAAAAAAAATCCCCCAAAGGGGGGATGCTGCAGGTGCAACAAGGAAAACTTGGAGGCGGCGTTATCCCCCAAGAGAAAGAAGGAGGAGAGAAAGGAGGAGAGGTGTTCACCTGGCAAGAGCCAAGTGCATATTAAGACTTCAGCCGAGTAGGCGTTGTTTTATAGGCTCCTAATCAGCCAGCTGGCTTAGAAGGCGTAAATGGCTTGAGTTGCCAGATAGCGCCATGTGTTCATTTAATTCTAATCGAAGATGAGTTGCCAGATACCACTTTTTAGCGATACCTTGTATACATTATTGTAGACTCCTAATCAGCCAGTTGGCTTAGAAGGCGTAAATGGCTTGAGTTGCCAGATACCACTTTTTAGCGATACCATTGTATACATTATTATAGACTCCTAATCAGCCAGTTGGCTTAGAAGGCGTAAATGGCTTGAGTTACCAGATACCACTTTTTAGCGATACCATTGTATACATTATTATAGACTCCTAATCAGCCAGTTGGCTTAGAAGGCGTAAATGGCTTGAGTTGCCAGATACCACTTTTTAGCGATACCATTGTATACATTATTATATTTCTTAAAAGTTGGTTTAGAATACCGGTAGTAGGTTTAGAAGCCGTAACATGATATAATTAAGTAAAACAACATTGCATCATTCTGTTTATTATAAATATATAGAAAATAAATATACATTTCAATAATAATTGAGGAATATGCATATAATCATAACAGTACAGGAAATATATACACACAATTATGGTGATATATATAAATAAATATACATTTCAAATAGAAATAAATATACATTTCAATAATAATAGAAATATGCATATAATCATAACAGTACAGGGGAAATATCACGCAAAATATATAAATACATTTCAATAATAATAGAAATATGCATATAATCATAACAGTACAGGAGAAATATCAAGCAAAATATATAAATACATTTCACTTTTTTTTCAAAATACTAAACTCGGTCTTAATCGAGTTTACAATTACATCATTATTGCTCTGCATTACGCAGTATATGCGGCTTAATAATATTTCACCGCTTAAAGTATAGGGAAACCTGTATTCGATATGAAGGGCTTTCATATCGTTCAGTACTATTTTTGTTCCCACTTTAAAACCGGTTGGTAAGTCATCTTTAAATACGTCTAAATACAATCAAAAGCACGCACAAAGAGTTCATCGTTAGCTACATTATTAAACACAAGTTTATAAGCACGCTTTTCCAATCGAGGGTTTATTTCTACCGACTCGAGCTTTTCAATCGTGAACTCACTCAACATAGCGGCAATTGAAATAATCTTCTAAATCGTTACGACAACTGCGCGTTATATAAAGAAATAGTTCTTCAGGGTGAACGGTGTAGGTGAGCTCAGCCTTGTACCGATCAATTGCTTTGTACCAAAGTTCATGGTATTTCAAAGAGTCTAAACTTTTTAAATAAACATCCAGCACTAGACCATTCTCACCAACCCTACACTCGGTAAACCCATCGAGCAGAGTGGTGTAGGCGTATTCAAGTACTGTATCAAAATAAAGCATGTCCGTAACACGCGCGTTTAATATAGGTTTCAGCTTGCGGAATCCGACGATTTCAAACATTCTGTCGAGGATGAAACGGTTTCGCGTAGGAACAAGAGCGTTATTATCAGAAGCATTCTTCCACATCAGCCGTATATCAATGCACGACCGATCGTTATTTATACACAACGTACATACAACGGCGTATGAGGGTGCGTCACTAATCTGCTCTCTTCTTGTACCTACGTTAGCAGGTATTTTATAACGATCTTCACTCCACTTCTCAGCTATCACGAAGATTCTATTCATCTCCTCGACCTTAAATAAACCCGTTTGTTTGTTTGCTACATTCCGTTTCCAGTACATAGCTAATGGTACCGGAATTACGCCTGAACACACGCAACGATTTCGTCACGGACACATCGTACGAGGCGTTGAGAATGCTGCTCAAAGGAAGTTCCATCGTATTCGAGGAGCGCACGTCCACTCGGTTCAAGCTCTGAGATAACTATGAGCCGTGTGAGGCACGCAGGTAGGCAGGAACGGTTCGACGGGCGGCTGACTCGATGATACGTGAATGGGCTTGTTCGTATGATCCGCGAGTCGTACCGAATTGTTGTACATATTTGTTTTTCCGGTACAAGAATTAATTTCATCACTACCAGCCTACGCACCAGACATTTTACCTCAGGATAAGAACTAGGAACATTTTATGTTTTACTAAATATCTTCACACTCCGGCGCACTATTTGAGAGGAACATATGCTCATATTTTTCCTTTCTGCCCATCAAACGATACTCCTCTCTAAAGTCTGTTAAAAACTCACGCAGGGCACTAGCCACAACCTCACTACGAACCTCATCATGATATACGTTAATATAGTGATAAAAATACTTAAGATTGTCCATGATCACGAGATTCACATTTTCAGTCGTAGGGTATGAGTAATCGACATGGTGTAGCATGACGTAATACCGCTTGTCACACCACCCATCCGCAAGGCTCATTATCCATACCTGCTGCTTCTCTTCTGCACGCGTTGTTTCTTTTACTTCACGGTGTATGTGAGACTTTATAAAGTTTAGCTCTGCAGTATACTTCAGCACATCGTCTGTGCAACGAAAGCCTTCAACGATCTCACCAGAACATCCGTAGAGTATTTGTACATCTTGGAACTTCGCACAATCCAATGTGTTTTTAAAAGAGGTATAGGAGGGAGGAATAGGAAGTTTTTCGGTATCCACCACATCCTGACACTTTGCTGAGTACCATTTCATAAACGTTGTACAAGCAATATTAAAGGTAGCCATTTGAATACACGTCTGATCTGAATGCACGTCTGATCTCTCGGGCTTACTGCAGTCGACTGACCACGCAGGGACTCCCAGATAGTAGCATGTCTCACGGTCTTACAGTGGGCGGAGCTTAGAACTTTCACCTGCGCACACACACACACACACACACACACACACAAAGGAGAAAGTGAAACGCTAATTGAAACATGATTTATTTAATAAACGAGATATTCAAGTTATATATATTTACAAATACGATTTAATAAACGAGCTATTCAAGTTATATATATATATATTTACAAATACGTGTAATAAATCAATAGATACTTTACAAATACGATTTAATAAACGAGATATTCAAGTTATATATATATATATATATTACAAATACGTGTAATAAATCAATAGATACGATTATATACAAGACAAATACGTGTGAGTTAAAAATAGAAGCATCATACGTTATGGTATCCAAAGGGTACGGTATCATAGGTACCAGGTAACTGGTAACGTTTACTATAGGTGTTACGGCACACCTTCGTACCCCTAAGTTCCTTCACGCCCCCCAGCTTCTGCGCCCGAAAATTGTGGGTGCCTACAATTAGTTGGGAAGGTTGTTCGCCCTCATCATCGTCCAAACATACTAGATCATTCAACGATTCAAAGTTAACAACCCGCCGATTCGCATGGTTGAGCGTAATACCCTTTGCCTTCACGATATATTTCATTTCCTCCCCCACCCTGACCCGTACCCCATAAGTCTTAGGTCCTGTTGAGACAAAAGAGTCGGCGTAAGCGTTGTCCCCATACTCGTCCTTGATCTCATCAGTGAGCTCGCCGAGGAACTCCCCAATAGCGGGCATGTATTCACCCTCCCTCTCTGTGAATACCACGCTATCTGTATCGGCATACAATACTCTCCGCCCAAGAGAATGCAATAGACCCCAAAGTTTTATACGGGCGTAGGCTGTTGTGAAGCTGGCCACAGGTATGTTTATAACCCTTGAGGTATCTGTGGCAAATTCAGTGTTGTTGTACTTTATTATGTAAGTATTACCTACATTCACGATCTCCATGACCTCTTTATCGGGAGCATTGGCATAATCCCAGACATCGCTATAACTTTGTGCCAAATGAATGCTCCCTCTGCCGGTATTGTGCGCAAATTTTCCCCATAGACTGTTTAGACACAACTTTGCACTAAAGCGCTTGCCAGGATTCTTCACAATTTGGACACGATCAAGTTGTATACCTTCGCGGTCGCGGTAACGTTGAATATAGGCAGACTTTTCATCTTCGGTATCAACTCCTCGCGGATACCCTGATGCCTCAACCTTATCCTTCAAAAGGGCGTTTATATATGGTGTGAAAAGGTTGGGTAGCTTCTGAAACCTCCACACCTCATGTATCTTCAGTATTCTATAACCATGGCGTACGGCTAGGGCCAGCTCAGGACTTGTATATACGCCTCTGATCTTACGCTGGTGGGGTATATGGTTACATTCGCCGTTATCCTCTTCCGCGCACTTCACGCACAGGGGAAACATGAGCGTGTCGTCGATAACGACAGGTAAGATCGGCATCCATAAATTGCGTGGGGGGAGTACGTCTACGAAAGAGAGCCCAAAGTAACGATCATTCAAATTTTTTGAAAATTCATTGATGGAGGGTAGGCTAGGTCCCACCAGTTTCTCAGGAGCGCCCACGGGGTACGGATTGCTCTTCATCACGTATGGGTATAAAGAACAGAAATCGTAGTAATGGAGCTTCACGCCCTCCGTAGGTGGAAAGTATAGTCTGAAAGGATTTGTACGTCCTCCAAACAAGCTATCACCACATTTGAGAGGATCGAGCACCATTGAACGCTTGATCGTGTTTATTTCCTCACGGTACACCTCGTCTGCCTCCATCCGTGCATCATATTCATGCTCCCACAAGACTTTGTGAGTGAACTGTGATCCTATAAGTTGATCGCGGGTGCGGGTCGATGCAAGACAGTCGGCAGGAGACCTACCGTGGATATCTCCGGTGGTTCCGCACTCAGGACGGGGGCATCCATGCCAGCAGCAACCGTTAAAGGAGTACACAGTCTTCACACCAGTGGCACGGTTTTCACTTAACCCATCAACCCAAAAAACACGTCCATTAATCTTAATGGGTACTTCACCCGTGTTGCGGGCGTGCTTTATGTATACACCTGTCTGTTGCTGTAGGTGTATGAGCCAGTAAATAGCCTTGTGCCCGTAACTGCGGGGATTGTTTCGGTGAATAATGGCTAAGGTGTCTTTAGGCATGAAGTTATTCTTGAACACCGTAAAACATAATGATGCGATGGTGGTTGCGACTTGCAGTGGATCGCATTTGAAACGGGCTATGTACATCCTTCTAAAGGCCTGGAAACATACTCTAAGCACGCGCACATCATTCACGCAATAACGCTCACATTCATCAGCTATATTATAAAGGTTACTTTCATTAAAACTGTCGTAGTATCGATCAAAGTCTTCACGTTCATCCATACATCAAAATAATGTTTGGGGGGTGGTGGGCCTACGTAGTTTAAAGGCTCGCTGGTGAGGAAAGTGTAAGGGAAGTTCGATGTATCAATCAGTGTTCAACGAGTACCAAGATGATATTTTGTTCCACAAAGGCGTATATGACGTTAATTCGTTGAAGGGAAATGAACATACAATCATTGTAATTGACGATCTCATGTTGGAGATGGATAAAACGTTTGCCGAGACATTTACAGTATTCTCCCACCATCTTAACATAAGCGTGTTCTTCATTAATCAGAATCTATTTTTCAAAAATAGATACATGCGCGATATGTCGTTAAATACGCAATATCTAGTCTTATTCGCGCAACGTAGAGATGTATCACAAATTGGGGTATTAGCCAATCAAATGTTCCCGAATCAGCGTAAGGAGTTTTTGGAAGTTTATAAAGAAGCTACAAGCACGCGTTACGGATATTTGCTTTGCGACCTTCATCCGCGAAACACGTTTAGAGTGCTTCTGCGAACGAATATATTTCCAAACGAGCCTGAAACGGTGTATATTCCAAAATGACAAAGAGACTAAAGAAATACCGTGAATTAATAAAAATCTATCATCGACTGCCCCGGGCATGTCAGCAGATGTTTATTAAAAATATCGACGCCGACTTTTTAAAATGCATCTGTGAAATCTGTCTTAACGTTATAAATTGCAATGTATCAATGAAAACCCATCAGAAGGCTCGCCTACGCCGCTACAAGAACATAATACGTGCACTCGCTCGTAAAAGTCAAACTGTAGCGAAGAAAAAACGAATTATTGTACAAACAGGAGGGTCATTTCTCCCCATCTTATTTTCAGTTTTGGGTCCTTTACTGACTAGATTAATATAATGAAGAAAGTGGTAGTGATTCCCCACGAGGTGTACGCTTCACTGCAAAGGAATCCAGACACGGATCTAGATCCCCGTAAAAGCAGACTTAAAAGAATGGAAAGCGAATTGCTAGCCCTATTAAACAGTGAAAAAACACCTGATGAGAAAAGAATCTTATACCAAGAAGCTCTGCAGAAATTTCTTCACGAGTACGAAAATTATAAGAGCCCTACAGAGATTCCTGTGGTTATTAGGCACAGCACGGGGGACGATGGACATGGCGACATAGGATCTGTGCCCGACGATACAGCTGACCAACCAAAAAGATTAGCCACACAACATATCGAACATGTATTAAAAAGCACCCTCCCACATACATTGATGAGTAAAGGCTTAAGTCTTTATAATCTATTGAATGAGGATCCAGCCATACAATGGACCGATACAGGCGAGCTCATTGTGGAAGGATCAAAGGTACAGGGATCGAATATCGTAGACATTGTCCATGATCTGGTCAGAAAGTGGGATAGGCCATCACCATCAGGATGGAAGCATATTAAAGCAAGACTACAACAAATAAATGTCCCTAAAACGTTGATAGGAAATCTGAACAGGTTAAAAGACTTGGAACATGCAACGCCTGTGACACAATTGAAGGCACCGTCACCCCCGGCGGTAACACCTTTGAAGAGGAGCAAGAAGAGGTTAAACCAACCCTACCCACAAGCCTCTAAAATACGCAAATGGCTAACGTATTAACTAAACGTTATTATGACATTTCTACCCCATCCTCTTACGGCGGCGTAGATAGACTGTACAGAAGTGTTTACGGAGTAGGAAAAAAAGATGTTGAAAGATTTTTGAGGGAGCAGGACGCTTATACGCTTCATAAGCCTGTGAGAAAAAGGTTCAAAACAGCCAAGACAACGGCTTCCTCGATTGATTCTATTTGGCAAGCAGATTTAACAGACATGCAAAGATATTCTGTGTATAACGATGGTTACCGCTACATTCTATTCATAATAGACGTATTCTCTAGATATCTGTGGCTAGTTCCTCTGAAAAATAAATCACCTGAAACAGTTGCTAAAGCCACCAAAACGCTAATGTTAAAAGAAAACAGGGTTCCTGGCTATTTTTGTACGGATATGGGGAAGGAATTTATAGGCCGTGCTTTTCAGAACATGTTGACAGAGTTTAATATCAGCTATTACACAACCAATTCTATACATAAGGCTTCTTTAGCTGAAAGAGTTCAGCACACCATAAAGGAACGCATGCACCGTTATTTTACACATAAAAACACACAGATTTCTAGACATTCTGGAATCATTGGCATCATCCTACAACCGCTCACACCATCGCACGATTGGGACAACACCTAACGAAGTTTTAGAAAGAGGTACGCTCCCGAGAAGAGATGGATCACCACCACCACCACACTCTGCGCGCTTCAAAATCAATGATTATGTAAGGCTGTCGCGTTCGGGGAATAAATTCGCAAAGGGTTTTGAGCAAGGATGGACACGCGAGATTTTTAAAGTTAGGGCTGTGAGACCTAAAGGTGAGATAATGATGTATTACATTGAAGATTTGAATGGGGAAGAAATCTCAGGAGGTTTTTACCGAGGAGTTGCAGAAAGTTGCGTTTAATTTAGAAAAAAATGTGTTTAAAATTGAGAAAATTTTAGGAAGCAAAGGTTCAGGAAAGAGAAAAATGTACCTGGTGAAATGGCTAGGGTACCCAGAAAGCTTCAACACCTATTTAAAAGCTGATGCAATAATGAAGCTTAAATATTATGCAACATGGCTCCTAACCATTTCTACGTCACACTCCCGTCCTCCTCGTCCCTGTCTGTACACCCTAACAACACACTAGCCAACTTTGTAACAGAGCTCCACAAGCACATTGAATTGGGTCGTGATTCGTATGAGGTGGGGATATGCGAAATTCAGCTGCACACCATCTTTTTAAATATTGAACATAAAGAAACCGTTTTTACGATTCTTAGAGACATTGACGAGTGTGAAAAAGCTGGGGTAGCTATGGATGAAACTATGCGTATCGCTCGGACTAAGATTGCACGGTATTACAGTACAGAAGTAAGACTAGGACCGGGTCAATATGGTTCGGCCGAGGATGTTGTGAGAGGCTTAAACGTATGTTTAAGAAACTCAAACCTTACGAATGATTTAGTATACGAAATCGTAAACAACCCTGCACATACACTAATCCTAAAATCAAAGACTAACAGACTTATTAAAGACCATAGAAAGTTCCAAATTCTAGCCAATGGCCGATATAGCGCAGCCTTCCAAAGAGACACATTTCACGAGACACAGCATGACTTGTCCAGATTAATGTATCAATTGAAGATGGAGAAATTGGCTGAAAGGTCCCCAGACATGTGCTATATTTACAGTAATATAGTGGAGCACCAGTTTGTTGGGGATACCCAGGCACGCCTGCTGCGCATTGCTCACATCCCCAACCATAGAGGAAGGAGTTTGAGTATTACATATGACAGACCCCATTATGTGAATGTCGCAACTAATTTAACAACCAATATCTCAATATATATAAGAACGATTGAGGGTGAAAACTTCCCATTCGGTAACGGGAGCTTAACAGTGAAGTTACACTTTCGACGCACTGAGTTATAATGGATAGAAAGCCTTTCACCGTCTATCGAGGGGTGCGATACCAGCGCGGTAGTGGACTTGGGTCCATTTTTTCATCCATACTACGTACGGCTGTTCCTTTGCTGAAGAGGGGTGCCAGATACCTTGGAAGGAAAGCGCTACAATCAGGTATTAACACTGCAGAAGACATATTGGCCGGGGCTAAACCTAAAGAGGCTCTAAAAAAACATTTAAAGCGTACACGGGACGAAATCATCAAAGATGCAAAGAGAAAAATGCGTGGTGGCGGGAAGAAGCGGGCTGCCCGGAAGAAGAAGGGGTCACGTGGTATTAAACGTAAAAGGCTATCAAAAAAGAAGTGCTGTAAGCGAATGAAACCTATGGTTGACCATTTTTGACTGATATAAGCTAAGGACATTGATCTCATGAATCATAGTTTGTTTACCACTTGTCGAGAGAGGAGTCACTATTTCGCCATGGCACGCTTCATCCACCCATGTAGTTCACAATGCTGTAAATCGGAGCTGTCCCTTTTTGAGCTACCTCCAACCCAAGTTTCTATTGAGCACAGTGACTTTATTACAATTAACCATTTAAACACAATTAGTTCCCCGAGTGCACCTATAGAATTCGTGATACCCAGCTCAGGTCCTCACTTTTTTGATCCAAGCTGTGTGCACATGTACGCTAAGCTACGTATAGCCCATTCTGATGGAACGGTCTGCGATGACAAATATGCTGTATACCCTGAAACAAACTTTCTGCACTCCATATTCAACCAGTGTGACGTATATTTAAATCAGACCAGCATATCGGCAGGCACGGGGTACTATCATCTACGAGCCTATCTGGAAAATGTCCTCAACTTTTCCAAAGAAGCGAAGGCTACCTTTTTAAGTGCCGAGGGATATTATCAAACTAAAGATGAGAGTAGTATAAAGGACAAATTTAAAAATTCTAAAAAGAAAATATACGAGTGTTTTGGACGGTTGCACACAGATTTCACTTTCCAGGAGAAGTTGCTTGTGAACGGGGTGGATATGAAAATAAAGCTCACCCGCACGAGTCCTGAGATCTGCTTAAATCTGGCTGCTGATCAAGAGGAGGGTGCAAAGCCCGTTGTGGTTCACATTATGGACACATACCTCCGCGTACGGCGAGTGAAATTAAGTTCACCAAAACAACTAGAAATTGAGAAAAATTTACTAAACGCTACAGTGAAATATCCTATTAGCAGAGTGCAAATCAAACTATATACGGTTCCTGCAGGGTTGGCATCGAAGCAGATAGAAAACATTGCCCTGGGAAATCTTCCTAAAAGGATATTAATCGGCATGCAGGACCATGCTTCGGTGAATGGAAAATATAGAAAGAGTGCCTTTAAATTCGAGAATTTCGGACTTAAAAATATAACTCTATACGTTAATGGCACTGCTTTGGGTGGAACAATGGGTACGGACTATTCATCAGACGCTGTGTTACCTCTTTGTGCCAGAGCCTATAGTAATCTGACCCATATTGCAGGTGATTGTGATGAGCTTGGTAATGGGGTAACGCAGGAAGAATTCATTGATCAATTTAACCTTTATCCGTTTGACATTACACCTGACTTATCTGCTAGCGTAAATACCCATTTAACCCCACAGCAGAGCGGAAACATCTCAGTGCGGCTGGAATTCGCCAAGCCTATAGACGCTCCTATTAGTGTACTAGTATATCTCGAATCGCAAGCCCTAATAGAAGTAGATAGATTTAGGAGCGTTATCACTGACTTTTAAAATGGATGCTAATACAATTCAGAAAGTAATGGAACGAGTCACACGTTCCAAATTTATCGGCGTGTTTGCGAAGAATGAAACATTGAGTTTGCCAAGTACGCGAGAATGCGGTAGTCTTATTGTGAACACAGATGTCATCGGTAATGAAGGGATTCACTGGATCGCTGTCTATTTTAAAAATAGACAGCGCCTGTACTATTTTGATTCACTCGGTACTCAACCCTGGAGTGACCCTATTATTGTAAAATTTCTCGCTCAGTTACATATTCCCGAAATTGTATGGAACCCATTTCGCATAGAAGGATATTTTACTAATGTTTGCGGAATGTACTGCGTCTCATTTCTCATGCATATGTCATGTGATAAAGAATATGTCATGTGATAAAGAATTTATAAATTTTTTAAATTTATTTGACCCGTGTCACACTCGCCGAAACGATGAAATGGTATGCAGACAGATAAAAATCCGCTTTCCAATTGTACGTACTCTTTGTATAATATAATGTTTTTGTTCGTATATTTGTAACGGTATATTCTGTATTTGGTTATCCTCCGTATTCATGACACGAGATTCTTCAAAAGATTGTATAACACGTGTCAAATCCTCATCAGACCTTAAAGGAATAATGTTCATTCTTTTAAAACATATACAGAGTATTCAGACAGATCCCCATTATGTGAAGTTATCTTTGGTTCATTTAGGAGGAATAACATTGATTGCCATAAAAATTTCGATTTTAGCATAATGGGGTAAGAAGTAAAACCAAATAACATTGATTACCATAAAAAAATTTTGCCGAGTATCTATTTGACGAGATACTACAACTCTCCATATATATAAATCGAATTATAGACACTTACATTTCTATGGTAGTCCCTTGCGTCGGATTGTAAGGAGCGTCACTGCAAATATCTTCTACGGTTTGCGTTGGGAATAATTCATCACGGTCAATCGCATTAAAAAGACTAATTGCCGTTAATGCTGCAGTATCACTTTCTTCATACAAATCTGGGGAGACGTACAGGTCCATGGTGGAGGAATGATTATTCACTGACGCGAAAATAGCTACTGCTACTCCCAACTGAAAAATATCCCCTTTTATATGCACAATCGCCAAGCTCCGCCCCAAAAGACCAGATGTTCGTAGTGATTGGCTGCCGGTGTAGCTGGGTGGAGCTATGATGTGTACCAATCCGCTATAACGGGTTCGGACGAGTAACATATATATAAAATCGTGTTTCTTGTGAATAAATTACAGACACTTACATTTCTATGGTAGTCCCTTATATTATATTTTTATTTTTACTTACAAGTTATTAGTATTGTTTTCACAAATTCTTGTGTTAACATAATTTCAATTGTTAACTTATTTTATAATAAAGAAATATAGCCTAATTATATTTTTAAAAAAGCATTCAGTTTCCACGTTAAACTGTGGGTCTAAGGCGGAGTGAAAACCTTTCCAATTCGGCACAAACTCTGCCATTTTAAGGGTGGTTTAACTGCAGCACTATAAATGTTATAGTTTAAATGAAGAGGCTAACTAAACACTGCATAAATAAACACTAAAATAAAATTAAATGTTATAGTATGAAAAAATAAATTATATATATATATATATATATATATTTACATATACCTATCATAAGATGTTTAAAAGAATGTGTATATATATAATTATAGTAAACTTACGTCAAGATAAACTAGTTACCCATAAAAACCTAATTGTTTTTCTATAATTCTGTTTTCTATGGTTGGTTGAATTATGTGTAGGCTAACTACGTTATTTGTTTCGTCTCCGAAAAGTTTAACTTCAAGTTTAATGAAGTTCAAGTTAATGTTATATTTGTTTCTAATCGTTAAACACTATATACATCTATTGTAAAACACTATATACATCTATACATCTATAGTGAAACACTATATATATCTATTTATCTATCTTAAAAAATTATAAAATATTTATCGTTTAATTTTGCTCATGTTGTTTGCAAAGTAAATACATTCAAACTTGTTTTAAATAAAGAAAAAATTAATATATATATATACATATCACAAGATGTTCAAAAGACTGTATATATATAATTATAGTAAACTTATGTCAAGATAAACTAGTTATCCATAAAAACCTAATTGTTTTTCTATAATTCTGTTTTCTATGGTTGGTTGAATTATGTGTAGGCTAACTACGTTATTTGTTTCGTCTCCGAAAAGTTTAACTTCAAGTTTAATGAAGTTCAAGTTAATGTTATATTTGTTTCTAATCGTTAAACACTATATACATCTATTGTAAAACACTATATACATCTATATATCTATAAAAATTAAGTGTGTAAAAATTATTTATTTAATAAACAGAATTTAATTTGATTCATCTACCGTCATATAAATTGTGGTACACTATTTAAATGGATGATTAATATATGGTTTTTGTTATCTGGAATACATGGCGCTATCTGGAATACATGGTGCGATCTGGCACCTCAGCACCCGAATACATGGCATGATCTGGCAACTCAGCAACTGCATACATGGTGCGATCTGGCAACTCAGCAACTGAATACACGGCGTGATCTGGCAACTCAGCAACTGAATACATGGCGCTATCTGGCAACTCAGCCAGAATAGAGGTTTATAAAAGGCCGAGAGACGACTGACGGAGTCATTCAAGCTCGGCTCCCAGCCGAGCAAGGACCTCTGGTCCTTCTCTTTCTGGCCCTTTGGGAAAGCCCCTTAGAGGCCTCTTAGGTTAGGTAAACGAAAATAACTTGGGGAGAACTCCGCCTCCAAGTTGCATGCCTTGCAATCAAAGGCAACTACTCTCTCTCTCTCTCTCCTTCAGATGTACCCCTCCCCCCTTGGCTCAGCCAACTGACTGATTCAGCCAACTGGCTGATTAGGAGCCTATAAAACAACGCCTACTCGGCTGAAGTCTTAATATGCACTTGGCTCCTGCCAGGTGAACACCTCTCCTCCTTTCTCTCCTTTCTGGCCCTTTGGGGGGAATAGCTTGGGGGAGAACTCCGCCTCCAAGTTGCATGCCCCTTGCAACCCCGGTTGGCAACAAAGGGCCCTTTGGGGTAATTTTTTTCTTTCTTTCCTTTTTTTTCCTTTTTTTCTTTTTTCTTTTTCTTCTTTTTTTGTATTTTTTTTGCAACACCCCACCCCCTTTGCAACACCCCCACCCCCTTTGCAACATTACGTAATCACTTGCAACATTCTTGCACTCTCCCCTTTTTCGGCTATACTACTCGCTCAAGACGAGAGCGAAAGAACGAAACAAATGAAAAAATGAGGTAACTACCCGGGAATCGAACCCGGGATCTTCCGATTGCCGGTTGTGTAATGGTTATCATATCTGACCGGCAATCGGAAGATCCCGGGTTCGATTCCGGGTGGTTACCTCATTTTTTCATTTGTTTCGTTCTTTCGCTCTCGTCTTGCGCGGAATATTCTCCTATACAAAGCGTCGTTCTTTTCGTTAATATATATATATATATATATATATATATATATATACAGTATATATATATATATATATATATAGTGTGTGTGTGTGTATTAAAATGTTTCAGTAGTTGAAATTACAAAAGTTACAGAAGTTATTGATTAACATCGATCCGAGGATTCACTCTAGGTTAGCGAAGAAGTAAAGAAACTTAATAAAGAGGAAAAGAATTTTAAAAATATAAGTAAAGAGTATGGAAAGTGAACTAAAGCCCTGATACCAGAAAAAGTTTACATGAAGAAGTATAAGAAAGTTAGGAGAATAATGTTGAGAAGAAATACTATAAATTTATATACCTTACGTACGCCTGTCTCATGGATCCAGACTCTCATTTAAAGAAGGTATCGACAGGATGGCGTGTGAAAGCTATGCCCCCAAACAATGCCAATTGGATTTGATATAAACTACACTACTACTTGATTTCTTATATATATATATAAAACTTTTTAATTAATCTAAGAGCCCAGTAAAGCCAAAAGCTTAAGCACCAAATTGAATAAAATAAATATAAATATACCCCAAATTTTTTTGGTATATTCCATGTTAAATTATTGCAGTATCTATTTTATCAATAATGTGTTTCTCGTCTTTTCTTTCAAACTTATCTCCACCGTGAATTTTATGGTGTTATTCATCATTTATGTGAATAACATTCCTTTATTTATATTTTATTTATTCCAATATTAATTATTTAATTTTAAAATTTTTAAACCATTTTAAAAGTTAATTTAAATATCTCTTTGTCCCGTTTCATATTCAGATCTGAAAAAGTAGTACTTATATGGTCATAAATTTTCAATTGTATAAATATTTTATCCATATCTTTCTTTATATATTTACTGTATAAACAGGTAGGTATAAACTGAAATAATAATAACCCTCAAACAATCATGTTTTCACTCAACCATTTCATTGTGGTTAAATCCAGACGATTTCATGCAGTTTTATAGGCGACCTTTTTTTTTAACTGATATGTTCAAAGAGACA
Organism: Bathynomus jamesi; assembly: GCA_023014485.1. Taxonomy (NCBI): domain Eukaryota; kingdom Metazoa; phylum Arthropoda; class Malacostraca; order Isopoda; family Cirolanidae; genus Bathynomus; species Bathynomus jamesi. The sequence continues at coordinate 763,014 of JAJOZX010000299.1, forward strand.
GCAGTGATGGCACGCGTGCCATCGAGGTGAGGGGTCCAGTCTCTTACTATGGAGAGCTTAATCCCCAGTAAGGGAAATGAGGCAAGGAAAAAAGTAAAAGAGAGAAAAGATGCAGATAAGCATTTCGTAAATATAATTTAAATCATAAAATGAGTGCATTTATATGCACTAATGTATGTACATGTACATATAACTAATCCATGTACATACATTAGTAATGTATGTACATGTACGTATTACTAATCCATGTATGAATGGGTTTGGTGTCACAGAAATTCAGAAACACATTTTGTGCTTATTTCCAACCGCGAGAATATCATTATATAGAAACATTAATGTCACAGGCTTCGCCTATACAAGCGAGCTACCAGTCCTGTAACCCCCAACCCCCACTCGGGGGAGTTGGAATATATGAAAGTGTTCACAAAGTCTTGGATAGTTTTAAAATTTCATAATTTTTTACTGAATACTTCAAATTGAGTTGAACTGTCACTATAAGAAGTGCAGTTTAGTATATAGAAATTTATGTAGCTCCTTATGGATCGCTGATCTGGGTATCCGTACAGTAAACGAGGCTACAACGTCGGATATGTTTTCTGAGGCGATGAGTAAAGGATTTTCGGATACACTCAGTATTTTTTTCCGGTTCTCGGTCTCCTCGACTGATATCTGCGTTTAGCAGTTCTAATTTCCTTAAATTTTTTAGACCATTTTGATTGAATTTTCACTTGGTAGTTGGCTGTTGGCTGTTGGCTGTTGTAAACACGGTGAAATTCACATCTTAACAATGGTAACTGTATCAAATTTCGCGAACCATAACACAGGCTGAACCTTTTCTTGGAGTGACGCCATTCCCGACAAAAGTAAAAAGTTTCAAAACAAAGGAAAAAGGGCTTCTAAAAAATTGTAAAAAAGAAACTTTTAAAATGTAAAGTGTTCAAATAATTTCAATAAATTGTACTACTTCTGGTGGTAATGTAACTTTAAGGTTATGATATTTTAAGAACGATCCGGGACTTTCTTTTTGGATACCCTATTTAATCTATATAATTATTTTAAGTATTTTATATTGAAATAATATCTGAAATATTTGTAACACTATTTACAACAACGAACATTGTCAAATATACAGTACGTCTGTAAATATATAAATTCTTAAATTTTTAAAAGTGAAAAGCAAAATATTTTCATAAATAAATAAAATAAAATAAAAATCATGAAACAGAACTAAGGATCTGATTCATTTGTGTTTATTTATGGAATATCTCTAAACGTTTCGGGCATAAAGCAGTCTTTCTGACATCATCAGTAGATTAAATACTAAACTTTTACATTCAAATAAAATTTAGAGGTATAACAATAAGAAATAATGAAAGGAATTACATTCATACTAAGATACTTAAAAGGCACGTAGGTTACAACTAAACGTAGGCTCTTCACAAAAAAAGTTCAGAGCACTATTATAATAACTTACATTTTTTTTCTACAATAAGTTTAATTGGAATTCGTGGTCACTTTTAAATATTTTAGTATTAATTTAATTGCCTAATTTTATTTCTTTTGCGTTCATCTTCAAAGCTACATCTTTCACGTTTAATTATATTATAATTTTATTTATTATAAATAAGTAAGAACGTAAATGGTTTCGATTAATTAACTATTACAATAAAATTTGAGAATTAAATATTTTTATAAACCGATATTGTAGTTGTCGATAAAAATAACGTTCTCTAAGTTGTTATGAATTCCTGAAGAAAACTAAATTAGAGCAGTAACTAAATTATTCGATTTCTTTGTTAATTTATCAATTAATTTATGTGCAATTTATTTCCAATTAGTTACTGAACCAAATTGTAAGGTAATTGGATCACCTGAAGATTAGGGCCACCAGCCTTCTTTAGTTAGCTTTATAAGGCTAACTAACGAAAATATCACGACCTAACTAACCAATCGTCAAGAGCGTACAGTTGACCTAACGATTGGTTAGGTTAGATCGTGATATTTTCGTTAGTTAGCCTTATAAGGCTGGGGGCCCTGATCTTCAGGTGATCCAAAAATTATTTCCTTATAGTGTCATCATATTTTTGTCCAGACATTACTTAATCATAACTTTTACATTCAAGACTGGGTACACCGCACACCTTTTCATTTCCATCCTGATTATAAAGTAAAAAGAAACCAATTACATATTGGATCTTTTCCAAATGGACGACCCCACGGGATTTAGCTGAAAATTTGTATAATAAAATTTTTTTATATTCTAATAACGAAAATGACATTATTTTCCTGGAGAAATAAGCGCAACATACGAAAAAATTGCATTTATATGCGCACTAGTTTGCATGGCGCATGACCGTTATCTAAATTATGTAGTGGTTTTTACAAAATAAAACGCAGATAATATCCTTTATTTATTAAAATTTGCAATATTTAATAATATTTTAATAAATAAATGTTCATTTGCATACCTTTTTCTCCATACGAACTCGCATAAACAGTAATTTTTGTTGTTATTAATGTTTATTTGTTGCCTGCTTAGACCTAGTTTAGTCTGAATATTATATTGTTGTAGAGTGAGCATATGATAATGCAGTTCTTTGATCTATCTACTTGCGAGTTGCCCCCGGTCAATTGAATGCCCGGTGTCACGTATTGAACCGTCCGACGTATTGAACTGTCTTCTGAGCACTTCTGCGCATGCGCGAAATCTAGCGGTCAGTTCAGATATATAGCACTCATGATTTGAAGTGACCGCTGGTTTGAACTGTCCTACAAGCATGTCATGTATAAATACATAATTGAACTGCGTTTATTAATCAATTATGGAATTCAGTTTGTAATATAAACAATAATCTCGTGAATATTTACATGACTGTTGTTTCATCGTTATTGAGAAATCAACCTTTTATTATTGCATTTATACGAAATTAAGATTTTTAATGGGAGGTGGCAGTGGAGCAGCCAGGGTTAGTAGAAGAGGGAATAGTAGTATGGGCGCAAAAGGGGAGAGTGCAATGCAATTGCAAATGTTGCTTAAGGTATACAACAAAGGGGGAGGGGAATTGTGCAAATTGTTATGCAACAAGGGGGGAGGGGGAATGGTGCAAATTGTTATGCAACAAGGGGAGGGGGAATGTTATAAGATGTTATGCAACAAAGGGGGAGGGGGAATGTTGCAAGAGCAACAAGGGGTTATGCAACTTGGAGGCGGAGTTATCCCCCAAGAGAAAGAGAGAGGAGAAGGAGAGAGAGGAGAGGTGTTCACCTGGCAGGAGCCAAGCGCATATTAAGACTTCAGCCGAGCGGCCGTTGTCTTAATATGTTCCTAATCAGCCAGTTAGCTTATCTGGCTGAGTTGCCAGATTGCGCTATTTATTTAATTAAAGCATATATTCTGACTTAACCAGCCAGTTAGCCTAGAAGGCTGAGTTGCCAGTTTGCGCTATTTATTTAATTAAAGCACATATTCTGGCTTAATCCGCCAGTTGGCTTAGAAGGCTTCTCAGAAGGCATAAATGGCCTGTATATATTAATAACCTTCGAACGAATTAAAAGCGCACACAAACGCACATACACTCATCGACTGTACGCCCACGCCCATAAAGCCCCTATTATCACACACACACCGACTGTACGGCCATAAAGCCCCTATTATCACACACACACACACATACACACATCGACCGTACGCCCATAAAGCCCCTATTATCACACACACACACACACATATATATATATATATATATATAAACTGATTGATGCATGCAAAGCTCCAATAGCAAAATATATACGAGCACAACCACCACACAAAAAACGACTTTTAGGAGCTCATCCCATCAACAGCACATGGTGAAATGAGGGTTACGGCTTTTAGGAGTTCATCCCATCAACACCACGTAACCGATATGAGGGCTAAAACCAAGCGTCGAAACTTAGACGATTGGTGGTAAAGTACTACAACCACCGCTTTACTTACCAGCTCCTCACAAAAAAGCATTACATCACCAAGAATCGTCTAAGTATAGACTTTTAGGAGCTCATCCAATCAACACCACGTAACCGACATGAGGGCTACAACCAAGCGTCCAAACTTAAACGATTGGTGGTGTTACACAACAACCCACCAACCACGTCCACCACCGCCTTACTTACCAACTCCCGGTAGACCAACAAGGTCTCTAAATACGACCCATTAGACAGAGCTATTAAGCATAAACAAATACGTTTATAGGACCAAGTCAAAAAAAGGCTACGCCAATAGTTTTTCTATTGAGCTTCTCGTGGTTTAACGAGGCTTATTTGACAGTTCGTGGGGTGATCTTTTAAACAAAATATCGAATAAGATAAACTAAGTTTAATACAAATACAAATTTTCATCATAATACGCAATTTTATCCTTAAACTATAACATGAAAAGCATTAATATGATTTTTTAAAACAAAATAGAAATTAAATTAGGGGTAACTTATTAATTTTTCCTCTTTTAGCCAATTATTGTGTTTCAATATAAATTTATCTTTAAGACACCAATATATCTTTAAGCCTTTTTACAAAAAATATTAATATGATTTTAAAAACAAAATAGATTCTGTCTCGGGGTAACTTATTCATTTTTCCTCATTTACTTGCAGCCCTGCCGCGACACTGCTGCATTATTTTTTTAATATAATTAAAACCAGCATTCACGATCATATTAAATCTTACTGTTGAAGATATCCTGAAATAATGATGCAAAATTATTTTAAAAGGTATAAACTGTTCGAAGTATCTTAAACTTTGATGCAAAAAAACAATAATATAACTAGATTTTAAGTTTTAGCTGACCTACCCCAATAAATATCGTTTTCTAAATGTATTTATTGCATTGTATTTATTGCAATGGAATTTATTGCATAACTCATATAATTGCACCTTCTACAATTCAATAATTGGATTTAACATGATTTACTGCATTATATTTATTGTAATTTTAAACCAGCTTTTGGGACATATTAAATTAAATTTTCTTCAGAGCAATTCACGAATTAAACACGGCCTTGAGGATTCGAATTCTAATACAGCGTATTGTTACAAAAACACTTAAAACCGTAGAAGATTGGAGGCAACCAATTACAGCCCTGTGGGCGGAGCCCAGGACCTCTTTTTGGCCGCTATGCAGGCCTACGCGTCAAGCCCCGCCTAAAATTCACCCATAGCCAATAGGAAGCTAGCGTTTCGGGTGTTGTGGGTTGGTCACAAGCCCCCTTTATAAAAGGGAGCAGTTCATCTCAGAGCCTCAGTTCGTATGTTTTTTCGCTTAGTGCTTTTCAAATATACACTATGAGTCAGTTATCACTCTACAATTCTCCTGATTTATTTGAAGATCAAGATTTCTACCCATCAGCTGCGCTCCACCTTTTCAGCGCTGCAAAACGGAATGAACTTTTATCTACGGAGATTGTTACGGAAAATTGTGACGAAGTGCAAGAACCGTTCAATGAAGACGATATTAAAATGTAAGTGATTATATTCTGCGGTTCATTCAGTGTTAACTTATAAGTGCCATAATAATTGTTTTGAAAAAATAGTTTGTGTTTATTCTCGGTCTATATATAATGTTTCAACCGGTGTTAACTTATAAAAGGCCACAATAAACGCGTTTTGAAAAATATTTTTAATTATTCTCTACTTCCTTCGGGGTTATTTCGGCATATATATATATCAGGTCATCCCATAAGTAATGTCGTTTTTTACCTTTATTTCCAAATGAAAATAAAACTGCATCAAAATAAATTTTAATCAATTTTATATTTTCCTTCACTTTCTATGACTCTCTGCCACCTCTACAAGCATTTCAATTCCATATTGATAAAATTCCTTCGGTTTAGAAGCAAAAAACTCGGAGAGGGCAATGTTGATAGCCTCGAAACTTTCAAGTTCTTTCCCGTCAGGGCAGTTTCGAAGACTTCTGAATAGGTGGTAATCTCATGGTGCAAGGTCTGGTAAATACGGAAGATGTGGAATTTTTTCCCAACCAAGCTGTTTAGTTTTGGCAGTGGTGATTTCAGCAGTATGAGGATGCGCGCTGTCCTGTTGAAACACACCACCCTTGCAATTGGCCAAAGAAGGACGTTTTGTTTGCAATGCAACGCTCCGTCTTTGAAGTTGCTGACAGTGGACTTCGGCTGTAATGGTTTGATTGGGCTGCAACAGTTCAAAATAAACCACTCCTTGAATATCCCACTAAACGCACAGCAAAACCTTCCTGGGGTGCAGATGTCCTCTTGGCTGTGGTGTAGCAGATTCCCCAGCACTAACCCACTGTTGATGACCCTTAACATTGCGATGAAGCACCCAATTTTCATCCACATGTAATGAGTCGATTCAGAAACGGTGCTTGAAGTTGCCGAGAATGCAATGAAGAGCAAATGTTCACGCGATCTCTACAGTTGTCTGGTGACAACGTATGGGGAACCCACTTCCCAAGATTCGACACTTTTCCCAGTCGTTGCAGATGGCGATGAACTGTGGAACCGGTCGAATTTAGTCGCTGGGCAAGTTCTTCAACAGTTACAGCAGGATTTTCTTCAAGTGTAGCTATCAGAAGGTCATCATTGAACTCAACAGGTTGGCCCGAGCGCGCTTCATCATTTAAGCTATAGCCACCAGACCTAAACTTCTGGAACCATCTTTGACATTTCCTTACATTTAAAGCTTCCTCCCCATAAATATCCTGAATATTTTTTGCGGCTGCCGTCGCGTTATTTCCTTTTCTAAACTCATAAAGCATTATATGCCTGGTGTGTTCCTCTGACACCTCCATCTTATCCGTAAGGGTGAAATGAACGAAGATTGTTAACACGATGAAACTTCACTTAGAGTAAGAAGTAACATGTCTAAACACATAAAAATTCGAGTTTTCCACAAAATATACAGAGAAACATGTGCAAACACGACGCGAGTTTAGCAATGCAAAAAAACGACATTACTTATGGGATGACCTGATATGTGTGTGTGTGTGTGTGTGTGTGTGTGTGTGTGTAAAAATGAACAATGAATAATCCATATTCACTTTTACATGAGGAGCCAAAGTCGCGTGATGCGATTTTGGCTAAAAATTTTATTTGTTGCTTTCTCTTTTTGTTTGTGTCACAACTCTACGACCTACCATTTCTATGGTTTAGTCGTGTCCATATTTCCATTTTTATTTGTTATAGAATTTGTTATAGTTGATTGTGGTTGTCTTGCATCTCACCCTCGTCCCTAGATTATGCATGCACATTGCATATAACAGGATTGGAACCCGTAGTTGTGCTTCTTAGTCCTTGATACCCACTCTTTGGCTTTAATTCGTTTCTTTTAGGTCCTCCCAAATAATGACTTACAGTTACACTGTACGTATGACATAGTTTGAATGGCTGTGACGTCATAAAGTAGCTTAATCCCCTTCACATTTTCCCGTCATTAATTTCCCTTCATCATATCTCTAGTATTCAATGTATGAAAATTCTTTAATATAATAATAAAAACTGTGCACTCTATAAGTATAAATATAACTATTATTCGACCATATCCCCCCTCCCCCCCATACGTCCATATCTTATCTTGACCATTGTCCTATATCAGTTTTATTAAATATTCATTTTTACTCGTGTCAGTCTATGAAATGCAAAACTTTATGCATTCATATCTGTTCGTTCGAAAACGCGCAAATACGTTCTCGTGTATTATTTTTTTATTTTTTACTTTTAATTATTTCGCCTCCCGCAATGAACTCGAAAATGCTTAGGTAAGTGGTAAAATTCCGCTAACTACGGCAGAAGCGAATGCTTCTAAGGTAAAAATCTCCTCTCGCTCTGATTGAAATTTATAACATATTATGTTATATACCGTATGTGCCCATGTAATTTGTATTATATTTCTAACATCTTAATTGTCTATTAATATGAAACACTGTAAAAACAAAAAAAAGTTATAGTAACTGTTTAATTGTAATTAACTGTAATACTTTAATTTAATATAATGTAATGTACTTTAATGAAACTGTAATTAAATGTAATAATTTAGTATATAATGTAATAATGTACTTTAAATGGAATTGTAATTAACGATACTAAGTGAAATGTGAATTAATCCATAATCGTAATCATAATTGTAATAAACCAAAATTTAAAATGTACTCAGTCATGTACTTAAATTGTACTTATGTATTACTACGAAATTATATCGCCTTCAGAAATGTATACTCGGCGAAAATACGATTATTTTTTATTTTTAAAATTTTTATTTGGAATCTTTCAAACATCTGATCATGTGTTTAAAGGGGGGAACTTAACCTTCAACTGCATTCCCCCAACATTTAGATTTACATATATGATACATGTAATTGTAAAATTAACTTCACTTCATTACTTCACTTTTCTTTGGTCACTACTCCGAGACTCCCTTGTTAGCAGCCTCGCTGCGAGGAGGGGGCAGAGGCTCCTTGCCTCCTTAATTTTTTTATATTCCGGCCTGAGCTATGGTCGAAAGAGGTCGAACCTCTACCCCTGTAAATTCACAGCACTACCTGTACATTTTTAGAAGTAAATTACAGTGAAACTTTTTATTTTTCTCCTTCGAGTTTCGCTCTTTTCAGAGAACTTAATAAAATAAAGTAGAGAAAATAGTTCCCGATAAGTTATAAAAAGAAAATCGGTGAACCTTCAGAGAAAGTATCAGAGTATTATAGAAAGAGAAAAAAGAAATGAGAGAAAAATTAGAATGTTATAGAAGAAAACTATCGCGAGAAATATCCGTTGCTGCCTCCCAACCAGAACCCCGTCGATTCGAATCACCCCAGGGCCATAGACGGAGGGGTTATAACATATATATATATATATATATATATATTATATATATATGATGAGGCTTTAATAATACATTACTCGATAATTTAAAGATGTATTTTTTCTCGTTTATAATTAGTAATCTAATTTCCTTTTATTCTGAATTTTTCTCCAACGTAAAAATTAATCCCATTATGTTTTTAATTATTGTCTGTTTCCATCGTGATTATTTCGGTATATATATATATATATATATATATATATATATATATATATAAGGGGTTAAGGTGTTCCAAAAGACCATAGCCCCCCTATTTTCAGCTTACATGTTTACTTATATCGAAATAGTTTTTAGTGATTATAAAAATATATAAAATTCTTTATTTATTGCAGGTATTAAAATTACTCTAGCTGATAAAGTGATAACATAATGGCTTCTCAATTAATTGGTGATTCGGAGAGGCAACGTGTGATAGATCGCATACGAGCAATAACATTTCGGGAAGCTCTTGAAGCTGGAGCCACCTTTATAACACGTTCGTGGGTTGCCAAAAAGTTGCGAAGAAGTGAGGACTTCGTCAAAAGAAATTGGAATAAAACTTTGGATGAATGTGAAATGGATACAACCAAATCTGGGCGCCCAAATTTGCCACTCTCTCAGGAAACAAAGGACATCATTGAAAGCGGTACGCGTAAGCGGAAAAACAGCTGTGCTAAACTTTCTAGAGAGATCGAAGTGTTGAGAGGAAATATCGTTAGTGGTGATATCATTCGACTGTACCGTCATAGACAAGGTTTAAAGCCTTGGCATGAACTTCCAAAGGCAAGAAAAACTCAACTTAACATCGATGACAGAATGTGGTTTGCCCATTATCTTGAAGATTGGGATGTGGATGATTTCATGCATTTAGCTGTCTCCGATGAATTTTTTGTTTACGTAACACGTCGGCCTAACTACCAAAATGATCGAGTGTGGGCCACAACACCAGAACAATGAATAATCCATATTCATTTTTACATGAGTAGCCAAAGTCGCGTGATGCGATTTTGGCTAAAAATTTTATTTGTTGCTTTCTCTTTTTGCTTGTGTCACAACCCTACGATCTACCATTTCTATGGTTTAGTCGTGTCCATATTTCCATTTTTATTTGTTATAGAATTTGTTATAGTTGATTGTGGTTGTCTTGCATCGTCCCTAGATTATGAGATCGATTTCTTTGGAAATGAAGAATGGCCAGGAAATTCTCCTGACCTGAACGTCTGTGAACACATTGGATCAGTTATAAAGGACAAGGTTGAATGTCTCTTGTTTCAAGAACTTGCAGCAAATCCATTTTCGAAGGATACAATGACGCAACACATTGAAACTGTTTTAGCAAATTTGCGTAACGATCAAGATCTATTCACGTCACTTTTGGCAAGCTACCCAAAGCGAATTCAGGCTGTCTTGGAAGCCAATGGCGGGAACACCAAGTTTTAATTGTTTCTCATTAAATGCAGGATTAAATTCTCTTTTGTAAGGTATGTTTAGTTTTACTGTACCTCTAATGGTTTAGGCCATGGGCGGGGGGCTAAGGTTTATTGGAACCCCGTATATATGGTGGAGCTTTAACAATATTTTCCTCGATAATTCAACACCGCAGTAGGATTTTTAAATTACCTAAACTTTTAAGAATTATCTGCTTTTTTATTATAATTTTTAAAATTCGTGGCATTTTCTCTTATTGTAGCTCTTTATTTTTATTTAACCTTATAGGACCGATGCGGAACTTGATCGTGTTATAGCTGCTTTTGATGAAAGGGGAATAAATGATATGGATGCTTCTCCGCACAGCCAACCCAGTGACCTGAATGCAGAAGTCGAGGTATTGGCTCACATCCGGTCCAGCGAGTGCCAGGTCATCGAGGAACCAATGTAAGTATTTTTGAGGTTAAGAACAAAACACATTATATTTTAATTTATTAAATGGTAGAAAGCATGTACAAAGCGGAACCAGTGTCCGCTAAATAAGTCTTAATGGCTACATTTTACAGTTACAAATGTATATACAGCTTTACACAATTTAGATATACACCTTTACATATGGGAATCTTTTTTTATCTGTCTGCATACACTTTTATCGTTCATCTCTGTGTCGCAGAAATCGAATAATTTTAAAAAATTTATAAATCCCTTCCCACGTGACATGTGCAGGAGAAATGAAAGGCAATACAGGCCGCACGTTTCGCTATGATATCCTTGAAAGCGATACGGGTTCCAAACAATCTCAGGTACATGTAATTGTGCGATAAACTGCACAACCACAGAATCATTCCACGGCTGAGTGCCGAGTGAGTCAAAATCGTACATTCTTTCCCTATTTTTAAAATAGATTGCAAACCAATGAATCTCCTCACTCCCCACAATGTCGGTGCTAACGATAATCCCGTACCAGTTTCTCGTACTTGGCAGCTTCAATATTTCATTCTTCACAAACACACCGATAAATTTTGAGCGTGTGAAACGGTCACTTTTCATTACTCTCTGGAGTGTATTCGCGTCCATTTTAAAAGTCTGTGACCACGTTCCTGAAACGATCAACTTCTATTAGTGCCTGTGATTCGAGGTAAACTAGCACATTTATAGGCGCGTCTATAGGCTTGGCAAATTCCAACCTGACTGAGATATTCCCACTCTGCTGTGGATTTAAATGCGTATTTGCGCCAGCAGACAAGTCAGGCGTAATATCAAATGAATAAATGTTAAATTCTTCGACAAATTCTTTCTGCGTTACACCAAACCCAAGTTCGTCACAGGCGCCTGTATTATGAGCCAGACTACTATATGCTCTCGCGCAGAGCGGGAACACAGCGTCTGATGAGTAGTCCGTAATCATGTTCTCTTCCAAAGCGATGCCATTTACGTACAGAGTAATATTTTTAAGGCCGAAATTCTTGAATTTAAAGGCACTCTTTTTATATTTTCCATTCGTCGAGGCGTGGTCCTGCATTCCAATTAATATTTTTTTAGGTAGGACTCCAAGGGCCACGTTTTCTAGTTGCTTTGAGGCCATCCCGGCGGGGACTGTGTATAGTTTGATCTGTATCCTGTTAATTGGGTATTTTACTGTGGCGTGTATTAAGTCTTTCTCAATTTCTATTTGTTTTGGCGACCTTAATTTCACTCGGCGTATACACAAATACGTCTCCTTGATGTGAATCACAACGGGTTTCGCGCCCTCTTCTTGATCAGACCCCAGATTTATGCAGATCTCAGGAATCGTGCGGGTAAGTTTCAACTTCATATCCACCCCGTTCATAACCAGTTTCTCCTGGAATGTGAAATCTGTATGAAGACGTCCAAAACATTCGTATACCTTTTTTATAGAATTTTTAAATTTATCCATTATACCATTTTCATCTTTAGTATGGTAATATCCCTCGCCGGTTAAAAAGATGTCCTTCGCTTTTTTTTTGAAAAGTTGAGGACATTTTCCAGATAGGCTCGTAGGTGGTAGTACCCCGTTCCTGCCTAGATGTTAACCTGGTTTAAATACACCTCACACTGGCTGAATATGGAGTGTAAAAAGTTGGTTTCAGGGTAGGCAGAGTAACTATCATCGCAGTCCGTTCCATCAGAATGGGCTATACGCAGTTAGGCGTACATGTGCATGCAGCTCGGGTCAAAAAAGTAAGGACCTGAGCTGGGTATCACGAATTCTATAGGGGCACTGGGCGAACTAATTGTGTTTAATGGGTTAATTGTAATAAAGTCGCTATGCTCAATAGAGACCTGAGTGGGGGGCATATCAAAGAGGGACAGTTGAACTACACGGATGGATGAAACGCGCCATAAGTCAGAAATAGTGCCATCTCCCTCGACAAGTATTAGTCAGCCTATGATTCGTGAGAGTAGTGTCCTCAGCTTATATCAGTTAAAAAAATGATCAGCCATAAGTTTCATACGCTTAGAGCACTTCGTTTTTTATTTCCTTTTACGTTTAGCGCCACGTGATGGTAACCCCTTCTTCCTGGCAGATCTCTTCTTTCCGCCACCACGCATTTTTCTCTTTGCATCTTTGATGACTTCGTCCCGTGTACGTTTTAAATGTTTTTTAGAGCTTCTTTAGGTTTAGTTCCGCCCATTATGTCTTCTGCCGCGTTAAAACCTGTTTGTAACGCCTTCCGCCCTAGGTACCTGGCACCCCTATTCAACAGTGGGACAGCGGTGCGTAGTATGGATGAAAAAATGGATCCAAGTCTACCCCAACGCTGATATCTCACTCCTCGGTAGACTGTGAATGGCCTTCGGGTCATTATAAACGGCGAAAGTGTAGTTTTACTGTTAAGCTCCCATCACTGAATGGGAAATTTTTTCCCTCAATCGTTCTTATATATATCAAGATGTTGGTTAATAGATTAGTCGCAACATTCACATAATGGGACTTGTCATATGTAATGTTCAAACTTCTCCCTGTATGGTTGGGGATGTGTGCAATGCGCAGCAGGCGCGCCTGGGTGTCCCCAACAAATTGGTGCTCTACGATATTGCTGTAAATATAGCACATGTCTGGGGGCTGAGAGCTTTCACCCAATTTCTCCATCCTCAGTTGATACAGTAAGCTGGACAAGTCATGCTGTGCCTCGTGAACGGTATCTCTTTGGAGAGCTGCGCTATATCGGCCCTCAGCCACAACTGTGATCAGCTCTTTATCTTTAATATTTCTACTAAGCGTTGACTTTAACTTCAATGTGCATGCAGGCGTGTCTATGTTTACGACTTCAAAAAGTAAATCGTTTGTCAGGTACGACTTTTTAAGACTCTTGTTTAACCCCGTCACAATGTCCATGGCTGTATCATAATACCCGATTCCTAGCGATACATTTGTGCTATAGTACCGTTCCTCACCGAACAGGAATGAACGCATAGTATTGTCTAAGGTTATGCTTAATTTTTCGCACTCATCGATTCTTCTAAGGATCAGAAATATGATTTGCTCATTTTCAAGAGTTAAAGATTTGGAGACTAACTGGAGTTCACATAAGCCCACATCATACGAATCACACTCCAATTCAATGGGTCCGTGGAGTTCTGTCACAAAGTTGGCGAGGGTGTTGTTAGGATGCCACTTTCTGCAACTCCTCGCGGTAAAAGCCTCCAGCGATCTCTTCCCCATTCAACTCTTCAACGTAATGCATCATTATCTCACCTTTAGGTCTCATAGCACGAACTTTAAAAATCTCACGTGTCCATCCTTGCTGAAATCCCTTCGCGAATTTATTTCCCGAACGTGATAGCCTTACATAATCATTGATTTTGAAATGTGTAGAGTGTGGTGCGGTGCTCCATCTCTTCTCACCTCTGGCAGCGCACCTCTTTCTAAAACTTCGTTAGGCGTTGTGCCAATCGTACGGTGGTGTGAACGGTTGTATGATGAGGCCAATGACCCGAGAACGTTTATATATCTGTATGTGTTTTTATGTGTAAAAGAGCGATGCATGCGCTCCTTTATGGTACGTTGAACTCTTTCAGCTAAAGAGGCCTTATGTATAGAACTACTAGTGTAGTAACTGATATTAAACTCTGTCAGCATGTTCTGAAAAGCGTGACCTATAAATTCTTTACCCATATCCGTACAGAAATAGCCAGGAACCCTTTCTTCTTTTAACATCATCGTTTTGGTCGCTTTAGCCACTGTTTCAGGCGATTTATTTTTCAGGGGAATTAACCACAGATATCTAGAGAATACATCTATTATGAATAGGATGTAGCGGTATCCGTCGTTATACACTGAATATCTTTGCATGTCTGTTAAATCCGCTTGCCAAATAGAGTCAATCGAATCCGCGGTTGTCTTGGCCGTTTTAAACCTTTTTCTCACCGGTTTATGAAGTGTATAAGCATCCTGTTCCCGCAAAAACCGCTCAACACTCTATTAACCCAACCATAGGAGGCGGGGTTAGAAATGTCATAATAGCGTTTACTTAATATGTTAGCCATTTGCGTATTTTAGAGACACGTGGATAAGGTTGACCGTTTGTTCTCTTCTTTCTCCTCTCTAGAAACGCTGCTGCTGGGGGCGATGGCATACTCAGTTGTGACACATGCGACACTTGATCCAGGTCTTTTAACCTATTCAGATTACCTATCAATGTTTTGGGGACATTTATTTGTTGTAGTCTTGCTTTAATATGCTTCCATCCTGTTGATGAGGGTCTGTCCCACTTTCTCACCAGATCATGAACAATATCAACGATATTGGATCCTTGTACCCTTGTTCCTTCAACAATGACCTCGCCTGTATCGGCCCACTGTATGATGGGGTCCTCACTCAATAGATTATAAAGACTTAAGCCTTTATTCCTCAATGTATGTGGGAGGCTGTTTTTTAACACATGTTCGATGTGTTGTGTTCCGTTGTTCTTTGGTTGGTCATCTCTAACGTTGGGCCAAGGTCCTGTGTCGCCATGCTCAGCATTACTCGCGCTGTGCCTAATAACCACGGGGAGCTCTGTCAGATTCTTATAATCTTCGTACTCATGAAGAAATTTCTGCAAAGCCTCTTGGTACAAGATCCTTTTCTCATCAGGTGACTTTTAACTGTTTAATAGGGCTAGCAACTCGCTTTCCATTCTTTTAAGCCTACTTTTACGGGGTTCGAGAGCCGTGTCTGGAATCTTTGAACTTTGCAATGAAGCATACACCTCGTGCGGAATCACAACCACCTTCTTCATTATATTAATCTAGTCAGTAAAGGACCCAAAACTGAAAATAAGATGGGTAGGAATGATCCTCCTCTTTGTACAATAATTCGCTTTTTCTTACCCACAGTTTGACTTTTATGAGCGAGCGCTCGTATTATGTTCTTGTAAAGACGTAAGCGAGCCTTCTGAGAGGGTTTCATTGGCACATTACATTTTATAACATTAAGACAGATTTCACAGATGTTTGGGGTTATCGTTGATAGATTTTTATTAATTCACGATATTTCTTCAGCCTATTTGTCATTCTGGAATATACACCGTTTCAGGTTCGCTGGGGAATATATTCGTTCTTAGAAGCACCCTAAACGTGTTTCGCGGGTGAAGGTCACAAAGCAAATATCCATAACGCTGGTTTGTGGCCTCTTTATAAACCTCCAAAACTCCTTACGCTGATTCGGGAACATTTGATTGGCTGATACCCCAATTTGTGACACATCTCTACGTTGTGCGAATAAGACTAGATATTGTTTATTTAGTGACACATCGCGCATGTATCTATTTTTTAAAAATAGATTCTGGTTGATGAAGAATACACTTATGTTAAGATGGTGGGAGAACACTGTAAATGTCTCAGCAAACGTTTTATCCATTTCCAACATGAGATCTTCAATTACAATAACTGTATGCACATTACCTTTTAACGAATTAACGTCATAGACACCCTTGTGGAACAAAATTTCATCTTGGTATTCGTTGAACACTGACTGATACGTCGAATAGCACCATATTACTTTATGCACAAATTTTGAGAACATCTCCCCCTTATCTTTAATGATTTTGAGCATAAATACAGTTTTTCTACATCCTGGGCCAGATATAATACATGTAGAGGGGCTTGTGAACCTGAATTTTTCTATAGATTCCATCTCTAACACGTCACACCCCTAAGTGAGTCATTTACAAAATATTACAAATTTTGAGTGCTGTTATATTTGTTTTCTTCTTCCACAGAACCGTGAATGACGACGATGTACAGCACCCCATCATCGATATCACAGACGAACCCGTTGACCGTGCAGCTACAGAACCCTTCCCCGCGACGACCCTCACCAGCGACACCTGTAGCATGCGACAGTTCAAAGCGGAAGCATGATGAAGAACCCTCCACGTCAGGTATAAAGCGTGCCAGGATTGCTCCGGTTGTTAGATCCCCAGTAATAGATCCCCAACCCTCAACGTCTTACGACACAACCCCCACAATAGTACCTTCCTCAAATATGCCCCATTGTTCAGATCCGGGTACTTCCTCCACACAGCTTCTCATACTGTGGAGGATGGTATAACATTCGAGTTGGTGCGCACCGCTACCCCACCCTGCCCTGACTAGAAATCGGTACGTGGTCAGGGTTGACCCTGGTCCCTGTATACCAACGGACTGCGGCGCGTAGTTGAACGTATTGTGGAGTTTGCCCTTCAGAACCGCGACGAACGTGAAGTCCGGACGAGGTTATCCTTCAGGTTCGGGTCAGATGAGGGGGACGATTTTGGGTGGTAATACCGTTCAGACGTTTGGCGGCTGTAGATATAGATATATCTTGGGGCGTATAATGCAAGCCTCTCAAAGTGGTACATCCTTCAATATGGACAACTTCATGGTAGATATTGACAGAGTATTCCGGGTTGCGGGTCATAGTGCCACACCTTATACTCTTAATTTCAATTCTCCGGTTATTTACAGAAAGCATTTAAACGTCGATCGTGGTTGTGGTTTTATAGCAATAATTTTAGCTCATATGTTCACTGTGCTAAATACTTGGACGCAAAAAATTTGGTTGCCCACGGTTGTGCAGCGTGCCCGTAAACTGGCTTCAGATTGTAAGCTTGAGTTTGAGTGTAATATGGGTCCTGAAGAACTGAGAAGGGCCGAGCAGGAAATGAATGCACGTATAGTCGTATTTGGAATGGATGATCGTCGTAGGACTGTGTATGTTTTTAAAAGCAGCGTGAGAGATCGTACAAGACCTCTACTTATTTTAGGATTGTCAGGAACATCGTATCTCCCCATCCGTAACATAAGGGCTCTCTACGCCAGTTATGATAAAAGTCGAAAATATGGAAGGCATCATGATTTGTGTAAGGGTTGTCTCGAGTTTGCTGATGATATGGTGAAACATTGTAAGGATTGCTACATGGTATGTGAGCAGTGTAAAAGCCCCAAATGTGAAAGTCGTGTTGAAACGAGAAGAGGGAATGTAATGTGTGTAGACGTACATTTTTCAATAATAAATGCTTTGAGCTCCATAAATCAAATGGCACTTGCAGGAAAATGAGGATTTGTAAGTGCGGTATGTTTCACATGATGGATAATTGGGGGAATTTCAAACATAAATGCGATGAAATTCACTGTTCTACATGTCATGAAAAATATAAGGCGGATGGAGTGAAGCATGTATGTTATATGAAAGATGCTAAACCTAAAAATAGCCCTTGTATAACCGTGTACTACGATATAGAAACTTACACGAACGCTGAAACCAAAGAGGTCATTCCACATTTACTCGTAAGTCAGACTATCTGTGATGAGTGCATGGAGCTCGAGTGTGATGAGTGCCACAAATGTGGAAAACGGACAAACGTTTTAAAACGAATGCACACGACAGCCCTGTGAACTCTTTGTGTCCTATATTGTCAAATTAGCGGACAAGTTAAAAAAATGACTGTGTATATTCTTGCCCATAACGGGGCGAAATTTGACACACAGTTCCTTTATAAGGAGCTGCTTGAACACGAGTCGTCTGCGATATTTACAGGTGATCCCTTGAAAAGAGGCAACAAACTAATACAGATGCAGATAAGAGGTAATGTACAGTTTAAAGACACCCTGCTGTTCACACCTTGTAAATTAGCAAAGCTGCCCAAGGTCATGGGCGTAGCCGCTGAAGTTTCAAAAGGTATTTCCCTTACACATTCCTCACTAACGAAACTTTGAATTACGTAGGACTACCTCCACCCAAACATTACTTTTACACCAACATGAGTGATAGTGAGCGTGAAGATTTTGACCGCTACTACAACAGTTTTAATGAAGCTAATCCATACAATATAGCCGATGAATGTGAACGTTATTGCGTGAATGACGTACGTGTACTTAGAGTATGCTTTCAAGCCTTTAGAAGGATGTACATAACCCGTTTCAAATGCGATCCGCTGCAAGTCGCGACCACGATCGCCTCATTATGTTTTACAGTGTTCAAGAATAACTTCATGCCTAAAGACACCTTAGCAATCATTCACAGAAACAACCCCGCAGTTATGGGCACAAGGCTATTTACTGGCTCATACACCTACAGCAACAGACCGGGTATACATAAAACATGCCCGCAACACGGGTGAAGTACCCGTTAAGGTCAATGGTCGTGTTTTTTGGGTTGACGGCCTAAGTGAGGATCCAGCCACTGGTGAGAAGACTGTGTATTCCTTTAACGGCTGCTGGTGGCATGGATGCCCGCGCGCTGAATGTGCCGTCACAGGGGACCTTTATGGAAGATCCCCCGCCGACAGCCTCGCATGGACCCGTAACCGTGATCAACTTATAGGCTCCCAGTTCACTCACAAAATCGTGTGGGAGCATGAGTATGATGCACGGATGGAAACAGATGCCCAGTACCGTGAAGAAATAAGGACCATCAAACGTTCAATGGTGTTGGACCCCTCAAATGCGGTGACAGCTTGTTTGGAAGGCGCACAAACCCATTCAAGCTATACTTTCCGCCTACGGAGGGCGTGAAACTCCACTACTACGACTTCTGCTCTTTATACCCCTACGTGATGAAGAACAATCCGTACCCCGTAGGTGCACCTGAAAAAATGGTGGGTCCCACCATACCAACCATCGAGGAGTTTTCAGCTAACTTGAATGAGCGCTACTTTGGACTCTCTTTCGTAGACCTGCTCCCCCTCGCGATTTATGGATGCCGATCTTACCCGTCGTTATAGATCACAAGCTCATGTTTCCCCTGTGCGTGAAGTGCGCAGAAGAGAACAACGGTGATTGTGACCATACAACCACCAGCGTAAGATCAGAGGTGTATATCCAAGCCCTGAGCTGGCCCTAGCCGTTCGCCATGGGTATAGAATATGAAGATACATGAGGTGTGGAGGTTTCAGAAGCTACCCAACCTTTTCACACCATATATAAACGCTTTTTTGAAGGATAAGGTGAAGCATCAGGATATCCGCGAGGGGTTGATACCGAAGATGAAAAAACGGCTTATATTCAGCGTTACCGTGCCCATGAAGGTATACAGCTTGACCGATCCCAAATTGTTAAGAATCCTGGCAAGCGCTTTAGTGCAAAGTTGTGCTAAACAGTCTTTGGGGAAATTTGCACAGAATACCGGCAAAGGGAACGTCCATTTGGCACAAAGTTATAGTGAAGTCTGGGATTATGCCAACGCTCCCGATAAAGAGGTTATGGAGATCGTGAATGTAGGTAATACTTACATAATAAAGTACAACATCACCGAACTGGCCACAGATACCTCACGGGTTACAAACATACCTGTAGCCAGTTTCACAACGGCCTACGCCCGCATCAAACTTTGGGGCCTATTGCACTCTCTTGGACGGAGGGTGCTGTACGCTGACACAGATAGCGTGATATTCACACAGTGATTGGGGATTCCTCGGAGAGCTAACTGACGAGATCAAGGATGAGTATGGTGATGGTGCATACGCAGACTCGTTTGTGTCAACAGGGCCAAAAACCTATGGGGTACGGGTGAGGGTAGGGGATGATATGAAGTATATCGTGAAGGCTAAGGGTATCACGCTTAACCATGCGAACCGTCGAGTCGTTAACTTTGACTCGTTGAAGGAATAGTGTGCTTGGAAGATGAGGGTGACCAGCTACCCCAACTGACTGTGGGGACGCACAATTTTCGGGCGCAGAAACTGGGGTGTGTGAAGGAACTTAGGGGCACGAAGGTATGCCGTAACACCTATAGGAAGCGTTACCAGGTGCCTGGTACCTATGATACCGTACCCTTTGGCTACCTTAATCCTTGATTGTATTTATATATATGTGTATTGATATGTTTATTTATCACGTATATTTGTTTCAATTAAGGTTTCATTTTCTCCTTTGCGTGCGTGCGTGTGTGTGTACAGTAAAAAGCTAAGCTCCGCCCACTGTAAGATCGGCAACGTGATCCTGCCACTACCTGAGCATATCTCTATCCCTGCGTGCTCAGTTGACCTCTGCATACCCTTGAGCTCAGACGTGTATTCTCCCGCGTAGAGAAAAATAGTAATGGCTACCTTTAATATTGCGTGTTCAACGTTTATGAAGTGGTATTCGGCAAAGTGCCAAGATGTGGTGGATACTGAAAAACTCCCTATTCCCCCTCCTTTGATACTTTTAAGGCTACATTGAGCCGTGCGAAGGACCAAGATGTTCAAATACTCTACGGGTATTCTGGCGAGGGCATTGTAGGATTTCGTAGTACAAACGATGTATTGAAGTATGTTGTAGACCTAACCTTTATAAAGGCTCACATATACCGCGAAGTAGAAGAAGCAACACGTTCAGAAGATAAGCAACGGTTATGGATAGTGAGTCTTGTTGATGAGTGGTGTGACAAGCGATATTATGTCATGTTACATCATACCGACTACTCGTACCCTACGGTTGAGAATGTAAATCTTGTCATCATGGAGAATCTTAAGTATTTTTACCACTATATTAATATATATCATGACGAGGTTTGTAGTGAGGTTGTGGCTAATGGGCTGTGTGAGTTTTTAACAGACTTTAGAGACGAGTATCGCTTGTTAAACAAAAAGGATAAATATGGGCATATGTTTCTCTCAAATAGTGCACCGGATTGTGAAGATGTTTAGTTTGTGGAAATGAACGTCTGGTGAGTGATAAAACATTAAAGCCGGTATTGCTTCATGTAGCGGAAAATTCTGTTTGTCCAAGGGCACAAGTGTTCGAACAAGCCTGTACACGCTTCAGCAGTTTATGGTGTGACTCGCTCCCCCAGCGAGCCGCCCACCCGTGTACCTCACGAAACACACGAGTTCGAACAAACCCGTACACGTTTCATCAGCGTGACTCACTCCGCCCGTCGAGCCGATCCGTCCACCTGTGGCTCATAGTCATCTCAGAGCTTGAACCGAGTGGACGTGCGAATACGATGGAACTTCCTTTGAGAAGCATTCTCAACGCCTCGTACGATGTCTCCGTGACGAAGTCATTGCGCGTGTTCAGGCGTGAAACCGGCACCATTAACTATGTACTTGAAACGATTTGCAGGCAAGCAAACTCTGGTAAACGTAATGTTATTTATTTAAGTGTTGAGGAGATGAATAGTCTTCGTGATAGTTGAGAAGTGGGGAGAGGACCGTTATAAAATACCTGCAGGTGTAGGTACAAGAAGAGAGCAGATTAGTGACGCCCCCTCATATGCCGTTGTTTGCACGTTGTGTATAAATAACGAACAGCCATGCATTGATATACGACTGATGTGGAAGAATGCATCTGATAATAACGTTCTTGTCCCTACGCGAAACCGTTTCATCCTCGACAGAATGTTTGAAATCGTCGGATTCCGCAAGCTGTAGCCTATATTAGACGCTTGTGTTACGGATATGCTTTATTTTGACACGGTTCTTCAATAAGCATACACGCTCTGTTCGACGGATTTATCGAATGTAGGAATGAACAAGGCGAGAATGGTCTAGAGCTGGATGCATATTTAAAAGGTTTAGATTCTTCGAAATATCCTGAGCTTTGTTACAAAGCACTTGACCGGTACAGGGCAGAGCTTGCCTACACTGTTCACCCTGAAGAGCTGTACCTCTATATAATGAATAGCTGTCGTTACGACTTGGAAGATTATTTCAATTGCCGCTGTGCAGAGTGAAGAAGAGTTCACGATTGTAAATCTCGGGAGGGTAAAAACCCTCGATTGGAAAGGCGTGTTTATAAACTTGTATTTAATAATGATGTTGTGGTTAACGATGACCTCTTTGTGCGTGCTTTTCATTGTATTCTAGCCGTATTTAAAGAAAACTTGCCAACCGAATGTAAAGTGGGCAGAAAAATAGTATTGAACGATATGAAAGCCATTTATGTCGAGTATATGCATCCGCATAAGTTAAACGGTGAAATGTTGCTTGGACGGTTTTACCGTGTAGTACAAAGTAATAACGATGTGAATGTAGACTCGATTACGTGTGAGTTTAGCGTTTTGCGCCGTAGAACATAAAGGATAGTATTTATATTTAATTATATATATATATATATATATATATATTATATATATATATATATATATTTCCTGTACTAATATGCAATTGATTATACGTTTCGTATTATTATTTTTAATTATTTAATATACCCGTAGAACATAAAGGATGTATATTTATTTATTTATTTCATTGTGTATATATAGATATTTCCTGTAGTAATATGCAGTTGATTATACGTTTCGTATATTATTATTTTCAATATATTTAATTATTCAATATAACCGTATATATATATATTTTTTCCTGTACTAATATATTGATAATACAACGTTTTGTATTTTTTTATTATATATTTCTCGTTCGTATTTCTTATGCTATTATTATTTTTTGATCATATATATATTCCATTGTATATTTATTATATATTCATCGTCCGTATGCTATTATTATTTTTGATCATATATATTCCATTGTAAATTTATTTTCTATATATTTCCATTAATTCTCCTAAATAAACAGAATGATGTAATGGTGTTTTATTTAATTCTTTTGGTTGTACACGGTATATAATTATATCAATTGGCTGGATTTTAAAGCGGATTTATAAACCAGAATATATGCATTAATTAAATAAATAGCGCTATCTGGCAACTCAACCTGTACACCTGAACAAGCCATTTACGCCTTCTAAGTCAACTGGCGGATTAAGCCAGAATATATGCTTTAATTAAATAAATAGCGCAATCTGGCAACTCAGCCAGATACGCCAACTGGCGGGTTAAGTCAGAATATATGCTTTAATTAAATAAATAGCGCAATCTGGCAGTTCAGCCAGATAAGCCACCTGGCGGATTAAGCCAGAATATATGCTTTAATTAAATAAATAGCGCAATCTGGTAACTCAGCCAGATACGCCAACTGGCTGATTAGGAACATATTAAGACAACGGCCGCTCGGCTGAGGTCTTAATATGCGCTTGGCTCTGCCAGGCAAACACCTCTCCTCCTCTCTCTCCTTCTCTCTCTTTCTCTTGGGGGATAACTCCGCCTCCAAGTTACATAACCCCTTGTCGCTCTTGCAACATTCCCCCCTCCCCTTTGTTACATAACATCTTGCAATTTTCTCCCTTCCCCTTGTTGCACAACAACGCGCAGCATTCCCCTCCCCTTTGTTGCATAACAACTTGCAACACCCCCTTGTTGCATAACATTATGCAACATTTATCAACATTTTCAATTGCATTGCACTCTCCCCTTTTGCGCCCATACTACTGATGTAATGTATACATAGCCTATGCCTTTATTCATAACACTGGGTGCTTACTGCTTCTTGCCACGTTAAGCGATTTCATCTTTAGTTTCAAGTTTTCAAATAAATAACAGAAAAGTAATTGAACAACTTCAGAGGAGCAATCGTAATTATACAGTAATTAAATTATTTCAGAATCAAGACAGTTAACTTTTAAAGATTACTTCCCAAGTTTCCACTCACTGTAATTTCTATTCCCATTTCACGATCGGCAAGTGAGAATGTACAGTGAAATCCAGATTTGAAAAAATTGTCACTTCCATTCGGAGTAAAGACGCCAAATGAGAATTATATGGCGAAGGTTAACAATAATGAACGTTTTTTTTATTTTAAAAAATAAATTGCTTATTAGACTTTTAATAGAACATACAACCACATGTAAGTGGTATTTTTAGATTAGGTTAGAGTACATTAATTACCTTAAAATTTTTGCTTTTCCATGCTAAACATGGGATTAGTTCGTGTAGCGTATACTTATTAGTGAGCCCGGATGTTTAGGCACTAAAAACTCTTAAAAGAGGCAGGCAAATAGGCAAAATAAATATTCAAAATAGGCAGTAACCCCCCCCCCCCCAAAGGCATTTGTAGATTTGCTTTAAAAAAACGTTTAGTCTACAATAATACCTTTATATACGCATAATCCATACTGCATCCCGTCCCAAAGCTGGATCCTATCTGCTTCGCAGATAGCTGGTGAGGGAAGCTATATTTTAGGGCCTCTTTGCGAGTGACCCGTTGCCCACGTCCGGCTAACAACATGAAAAAGAAAAACTATAGTATTTGTCATTTACCATTACTTATTCGGACTATCGTTGATTTAATTTTCCCAGAAGAGTTTGTTGTTCGTTCCATGCACGGTCTGTGTGTAACATAAAAGATCTCAGGGGACCATTCTGAGTTCAATCCCATATATATATATATATATACACACACACACACACCTCGTTAACCTCGTTGCTGTTCCGTGCGTTGGTCTCTCTTCACACAAAGGTCAAGTTGGTGGCCCAGTCTAGGTCTGGTTTGGTGGAGTAGCGAGTTCCTTTCTTGCGCTATCCACCGTACATAGCCAGGTACACCCGGCTCATCTGGTACCGTCCTGAGCCAGGCATCTAGTCTTCTCTTGGAGACTTCAACTTTGACCCCTGTAACTTTTCTGAGGTCCTTTGGAAGCTGGTTAAAAATTCTTGGCCCCCTGACAACCAAGCTATTTTCCTTCAGTGTTGAGGAGGTCCCTTGTCGGGTCTTTAATTTGGGAACACTACACATCCTGCCTTTCCTATTTTCCAGTGTTGTTTGAATGGTAATTGGGTTTAGTTTGAGGTTTGGTGTCAGTTTTTCGATCATTTTCCATGTGTGGTTTATGGTGATCTCTCTCTTCTTCTTTCCAGGGAGTACAGATTTAATTTACGTAGTCTTTCCCAATAGTTGAGCTCTTTGCAGCCATCAATCTTTGCTGTGAAATGTCTCGGCGTTTCTTCTAGTTCATTAGTTTCTCTCTTTTTTTAGATGGGGACGTCAAAACTGAGCAGTATTCAAGGTTTGGTGTAATCAGTGTTTTTAGCAGAGGAATCATTACTGTCCTGTCCCTTCTTTTGAACGTTCTTAGTACCTGTCCCGCAACTCTTTTTGCTTTATTTATAGCCCAGATCGATCACTTTCGTGCTTCTCTGAATTTCCTGTCTATCTGGAGCATAATATGCAGCCTGTTTAAGTTTCTCTTTTCTACCATATCTCAAAAGCTGAAATTTCTCGGTGTTAAATGTCATGTTCTCTTCTGACCATTTGTATATTTTGTTCGTGTTCCTCTACAAGGCCTCCACTTCATTTATATCGCTGATTTTTCTGCTGATCTTTGTATCATCTGCAAAGGGTGTTACTATACTGTTGCTGTTTACTCCGCTGTCTATGTCTGTTAACATGTTAATGAACAAGAGTGGGGCCAGTACTGTACCTTGTGGTACTGAGCTGCGTACTTCCGATTTTGATGATGATATACCTTGAATTTTGACGACCTGTAGACGTTCTCTGAAGAAGTTGTAGATCCATTTTCTCACCTTGCCTGTTATTCCCATATATTTCATTTTATGTGCTATTATACCGTGATCACATTTGTCAAAAGCTTTAGCAAAATCTGTGTATATGACATCGTAGTTGTCATTGCCTTCAAGTGCATTTAGGATATTGTTGTAGTGTTCTATTAGTTGTGATAGGCATGCTCTACCTGATCGGAATCCGTACTGATTTTCATTGAATCTTTCGTGTCCCCAAGAAATCATAAATTTTCTCTCTAACTATTCTTTCAAATACTTTGGTGAGGTGGGACGTCAATGACACTGGTCTATAATTCTTTGCTTGAGATCTGTCCCCTCCTTTATATATAGGGACAATGTTTACTCTTTTCAATATGCTCGGTATTTCCCGTGTCTAGGGGTCTTCTCCATATCCAGTATAAAGGTGTAGCTATTTCATGTTTACAGTTTTTAATCAATAATGCGTTCCAATTGTCCGGACCTGCAGCTGAATTTGGTTTCATTTGTCCTATAAGTCTCGTTACATCTTATGGGGTAAAATCAAAGTCTGTTATACAGTCTCCTTGCAATTTCTCTTCAAAGAATGCATCTATGTCCAGTGGCGGATTATCACTGAGGCTATTGAGGCTGAAGGGTACTTGTAGGTTATCTTCCCCCCACCAATTTTGACAGAATATTTTCGTTAAAACTAACGAAAATATCACGACTTAACCAACCAATTATGAAGGGCGTACAGTTGATCTATTATTAATTATAACATTGTTTGTTTCTGGAATAGTATTTACTATTTACTAATAGATCAACTGTACGCCCTTGATAATTGGTTAGGTTAGTCGTGATATTTTCCTTAGTTTTAACAAAAATATTCTGTCAAAATTGGTGGGGGGGAGATAACCTACAAGTACCGGCTGAAGCCTCAGGCTCCCATGCTTGAGGGGGCCCCACAATCAACTGAGTTTCGATGGTATAATTCGAGATTTCGAAAACTTCTTTGATTAAATATGACAGAATACACACACTGACAAATTCCCTGTTTTATTTTATGTTTTATAGGCCCTAAAGTAAAGTTTGTTTAATACTGTTTGGTTTTCGCAAACGGCAAATACACTGTGTTAAGGTTCTTTTAAGTTTGTTTTTCAATTAGCCTGAGCACCGTACATATAATTCGTGTAAATGTAGTATGTACTGTACATGTACAAAATTGGGTTCTAGGACAGTTCATACCAGGACAGCTCATACCAGGACAACTTATACCCAGACAACTCATACCCGGACAACTCATACCTAGGACAACTCATACCTAGGACAACTCATACATAGGACCAGAAAAAAAAATGAAAAATTAATGAAAACATTTATTTTGTAAAATTAAAAATTAAATTTAAACATTTAGAATTCATGCAAGTTATTAATGAAAACATTTTGAAATGAAAACATTTATTTTTAAAATTAATGAAAACATTTTGTAAAATTAAAAATTAAATTTAAACATTTAAAATTCATGCAAGTTATATATATATATATATATATATATATGCCCAGTTAGGTTCATTGAATGCCCGGTTAGGTCAACTGAATACCCGGTTGGGTTCATTGAATGCCCAGTTAGGTCAACTGTGCGCCCTTGGCGATTGGTTAGGTTTAGTCGTGATATTTTCGTTAAAACTAACGAAAATATCACGACTAAACCTAACCAATCGCCAAGGGCGTACAGTTGACCTAACCGGGCATTCAAATTTTATCCTATGTAAATAATGGTTCTCTATTTATTATATGTTTGCAATAAATAATAAATTTGTTGTTATTGTATTCTTATCTTATTTTGGTTAATTTGCAGAGTTTAAACTTTCGGGGTGGATATAGATGAAAAGATCAACATTGGGGTGGTAATTGTTGAAGAGAGTATGAGTTGTCCTAGGTATGAGTTGTCCTAGGTATGAGTTGTCCTGGTCTGAGTTGTCCGGTATAAGTTGTCCGGGTATGTGTTGTCCTGGTATGAGCTGTCCGGTCACGACAAAGGTTTACATGTATTGTTAGTAAAAAGCTATAGAGAAGTACCCCCATATTCTTCATTGCTCCGGGGCCCCGAGGTGTCTTAATCCGCCTCTGTCTATGCCAGGTATCGCTTTGTCACTTTTTGCGTTACTGAAAACTGATTCATACTCGGCTTTCAATGTTTCAGATATTTCTTTTGGATCGTCGGTTAATTTATTATTTTTCTTCCTCTCCCTTAAGGGCCCAATAGCGGCGCGCGTTTTTATTTTCCTTTTCGCATAGCTATAGAACTATTTTGGATTTTCCTTTATTGCTTCTACCGCCTTTTCCTCTTCCCTCTCTGTATGGTCCTTAATCAGGGCTTGTATTTCCCTATTGATACCCTCCAGTTTTTCTTGTATTGCTTTCCTGGCATTATCTCTGCAGTTGGCTAACTTCGCCTCCACTCTCTTTCCTTTACGGAATATTCTTCTCTTTTGCCTCTTTAACCAGCTCCTCTTTTCTTTTGGCTGTGATTTCGGAGCACATTTTTCTAAAATTCTCAGCGTTTTTTCTTCCAAGGTTGTTAGCTAGCATTTCTTCATTTGTTTTATTCTCTAAAACTGTTCTCCACTCTATTTGGGCCATGTGCGATCTGATTGCTTCCCAATTTATAGTCCTCGAGTTTAAGTTAAAGGCCCCAAATTTGCTTCTTTCCTCAATATGTGTATTGTCTTTTAATATTGCCTTCATATTTGTTGATATCTCGATTAAGTTGTGGTCTGAGATAATGGTTGGGGTTATTTTTAGATCAGCAATCAAGTGCGTGTTATTCGTGAATACCAGATCTAGGCAGTTATTTTTTCTGGTATTTTCTGTTATCTCCTGTGTCAACATAAACTCATTTGTGAGAACCATCAACATTTTTACTTGCTCCTGGTCTTCTCTTGTGCCCCCTCTTGTCCTGGTGTATATATGTATATATATTCCTATCCACCTTTTTGTATTTTATAAATGGGAAGTTAAAGTCTCCGCAGCTCATTATATTGGGGGATGGAGGGTTTATGGCCTTTATTAGCTTTCTGATATCATCAATAGCCTCCGAGAATTTTTCAGTTGGGGTTTTTGGAGGTTTATAGATGACTCAGTATCACGTTTAGTTTTTCTATTTTCACTGCTAAGAGTTCCACAAAGCTGTTTTATTTACTCATTATCGTCTCTGTCATATGACCTTCATGTACATATATAGCACAACCACCTTTACGTCTCGTTGTTCTATCCGCTCTTAGTAAGTTGAAGCCCTCTATATTTATCTCTTTCTTATTAATACAATGTTTGCAGTGTTCACAATTTCCTTGGCAATCCTTAAGATGAGTTTCTGTGAGGCATGCGATGTTCAGGTACGAAACTTTATTGAGTGATTGGTTTGGTCTTATTCTTTGAATATTAGCCAGGACAATATTTATGTTCTTTGTTTTTCGTTGCCCCTTGTGCATTTCAAGTTCGTTTTCCTTCGGTTTCGCTTGTTTTGTTGTCCTATGATTTTCCGAGAGAGATCCGTTTCCGCCTACCTGTTCTGGTAGCTGCTTGCCCGGAAGCGGTTTGGCTCGGAGGTTTCCGTCTGTGTTTTTCTTCGGGCACGTCTCGCTTCAAACACCAGCAATAGTCCGCCAGCATATTGATATCCCAGTTTCCCTGGTACCTCTCTTCCATTATTTTGATATCTTGGTGAAATCGTTCACCCTGTTCCTCACTATAATCCCCGCAATTTTCAGGAAAATAGTCCAAGTGGGACCACAAAAAGTGCATTTTTATGGACATGCGCGACCCATGAGCTTTGAAAGCTTCCATCAAGTTTTCGACAACGGACTCGTATTCTGGACTTCTACGCTTGCCAAGAAAATCAGTGACAACTGATTTGAATGCCTGCCAGGCATTCTTCTCAGTTGGAGTCATTGCGTTTTCGAACTGAGTATCCTTGATTAAAGTTCGAATTTGAGGACCATCAAAAACCCCAGCATTTAGTTTAGCATCAGATATATGAGGAAATTTACTCTCGAGATATCGGAATGCTGAACCCTCCTTATTCATTGATTTGATGAAATTTTTCATCAAGCCCAGCTTAATATGAAGTGGTGGGAGCAAAATTTTTGTTGGTGGTACAAGGGGCACTGAAACGACATTATGCGACCCAGGTTCAAAATTCTCTCTGGATGCCCATTCACGCTGTGCATAGTGCTTCTCATCCGCTCGGCTATCCCATTTGCAGAGGAAACATGGGTATTTCGTATATCCCCCTTGCATTCCCAATACAAATGCCACAATCTGAAAAAAAATGAAAATATTTAAAGAATTTAGAGAATTTGTTCTATCAGATAAAAAAAATCTATGCATTGGACTGTATCACTTCTGTGGGGAAGTTAAGTGTTCTTATACGCTCTCAAATAACCTTTGGAAAAACAACATAGTCAATAGCAATAGTTTACTTATGATATTAGTATTACCTTCAAATCTCCACAGATCCTCCAGTTATGTTGGTCGTATACGAGAGCATCCAGTAAAATTTTCATGTTATCGTAGCTCTCAGTAAGTTGTACGGAATGTGCTACAGGGACTGATGCAACCCTATTCCCAATGTTGAGAAGTACTGCTTTCAAACTTCGTTTAGACGAGTCTATAAATAGCCTCCATTCTGATGCGTTATATGGCAGGCCCAAGGATTCGATTAGCCCCTCAACATTGCAGCAGTACACTAAGGAAGAGGTATTTTCGTGCACTGCAAAAAACTTGCGGAATTCTTCCTCTCGTTTCCTATACCAGGAGAATGTTGTTCCCGGAGCCAGCAAGTTGTCCTCTCGAAGTCGTGAGCCCAAGATCTCGGCAGCTAATTTGGAAAGTCCTAAATCCCTGGTAAGATCATTAAGTTTGGCCTGGTTCAGAGGCCTCGGCTCATTTGAAGCGGTATTTTGAGGTATATACGACTGGGACTGGTCATTGGCATTGGTCATTGATTCATCATCACAATCATCGAAGTCCAGGGTTTGAGGTGGGTCGGGTATTGGAATTCCAGGACCATGGGGTACAGGTCTCACAGCAGAAGGAATGTCAGGGTATACAACAATGTGTTTATTCTTCTTGTTAACTCCTGAAAATAGAAACACAGAAACATGGATATAAAACTTGCATATGAAATAGAAGAAGCATTCAGACAGTGGCGGCTCGTGAGGGAAGGCTGCGGTCTGTAAGATATGAAATAGGTCGATGGAGTCTGTATATTTTCTTTCTTTTTCATTCATATTGTCCCTTCGGGGACAATATGAATGAAAAAGAAAGAAAATATACAATCATTGTATATGTAAATGTAACTTGTATAACAATATGTATGTGTAAATGTATTTTCTATAACAATATGTATATGTAAATGTATGATTACCATTATGGTGAATATTATGCTATATATGGTGAATATTACATTATGGTGAATATTATGTCAAGTTTCATACGAGGATTTCAAAATATTTGAGAAAAATAAATTTATAAGCCCACCTTGGAGGTTTGTCATGCAGAAATAGCAATCTGTCACGTGATCCTTTCCTTCTCTCCAAATCATGGGAATTCCAAAAGGCAAAGATTTCGCTCTGCCTTTGCTCCATCTTCTCAAATTTTCAATGCACGTCTTGCAGCACATATGAGGGGCGAAATTTTTGTCCTGGTCCCCTAGCTTAATTCCAAAGTATGCTCTATACATTGTCTTCACAAATTTAGTGATTTGGGACTGGTTATTTGGCATGGTAACCGTCCCACATATGTAGCAGAATCTATTGGGATCATTTTTACACGCTCTATTCATTATGAAATATTTTATCTATATGCCTGAAAAGTAAAAAAAGATATTATACAAGTGAAACAAGTGATGATAGATGTTATTGTTCCAATTCCGCTTTGACAAAATCACGAAAAATTCTATTTTACTTATGAGGCCATAGCCGGATAACCTGAGCTGATTGAGAAAAACGGATTGAAGATTCGAAAACAGCAGGAAAAACTCTATAAGAATCACTTACAAAACCCTTGACAGCAAAATTGATGCATACCAGTGTTATAGAAGAAACTGCATATTTGGGGATGTTCATATATATATTGTCCTCTTTTAAATGTGCAATTATCTTTTATATAATATCTGCATGTAATTCCTTCCCCATATTTACTCGGGGCCTTTGTTTTATGCTCCTTATTGGGGAACAGTTTCACTCCGTTTCCTCAATTGCCCTCTTGTCTTTTCCTATTTGTGCTATTTGTGTTACTGTCCTTCGTTGCCCTTATACTATCTGATGTCTTTATACTCTCTTTCGCGTGCATGGTTTCGGCCTCATTTTGTGACGGTATTTTATTTTTTTCTACTTCGCCTTTCTTCGTTTTTTCTGTTTCTTGTTCTTTATTCCCACTTTCCTCATTTATTTTCTTCTCGTAGTCTCTTTCTGCTTTAAATACCGTGATGAGTTTATTTCGGTCATGCAGTTTTCGCAGAAAATTTTTATCCAATTAAGTTACTTCGCGTTCATTATAAGGGAGATTTTTTCATCTTCCCATTCTAGGCATCTAAAATCAAAAAGCAGTTGACAGAGATTGCACCTCATTGCCTTTGTCTCATTTTTTTCATCATTGCAGATACCATAGAGTTGCAGGAATTTATTTACCATTTCTATGTTACTGATAGAGGGTAGCCGCTGGTGCACAAAATTAACTCAAAATTGACTCAAAAAGGGTATTATGAGAAGCAGTGGTGGGCACCGTTAACCAAAAAGTTAACTTCGATAACGATAATCCGTTAACCCCAATTTTTAACTCCGATAACGATAATCCGATAATTTTACTACAAAGTTAACGGTAGTTAACGATAATCCGTTAACGATAACTATTTCTTTACTAACATTTAAAAAAATCAAGGAAAAAGCTTTAAAACCCATAGAAAATGTTTATTTATGCAAAATCCAACAATAAATAGGTATTTAACTGTATTTTTATCAAGTTTTGCAACTTTTTTGCTTAATAACTTTTTTTTATTTTTAATAAAAAATGTACTGATTACATGTTTTGAAACCCTTGTAACCACTAACCATTAACTAAATTTTAATTTACCAGAGAATTATTATGGCGGGAACTGAAAGGTAAAATTAAATTTTAGGCACATTTATTAAAGACTATGACACAATGTGCTGGTTGCCCTTCAGAAAGACCAACTTCTCAAAGTTAGGCCCAACTGCCAGTCTTGACCTCTTGGGCCTCAGGATGTCCTTGCCGAGAGAGAAGAGCCGTTCCACTGCGGCAGAGGACGGAATTGGCAGACTGAAGTTATGGCGGTTTGAATTCATTCGCGGATCGGTGATCTTCCGTGAATGACTCCTCGCAGTTAACGTGTTAACGGACTTTAAGAGACTAAATATCGAGTTATCGGAAGTTAACTGGTCCGATAACGATAAATGGAAATTAACTTCCGTTAATAGTCCGTTAAAAAAAGTTAACTTCGTTAATTAACTGTTATCGGATTAACGCTTTAGTGCCCAACACTGATGAGAAGTATTGGGTGGGGGTTGACTCAAGCTGAGTGAGGGAAAGCATTTTCCATTACTCCGGGGGATGGGGGATGTGACACGCTGTATACGTCTCACTGACTGGTGCTCGCGACTGTGGCCGCGGTGGATAATCGGGGGTATTGGTAGGAATTTCGATAGGCAGCTAATTTTCTTCACAAAGAAACACTCGGAAAAATGCTGTATCGATTAATTTGCTTCGTTTTTATTTACTTTTTTTTATATATGCCGCGATTTTTACTTTTTAAAGAGAAATACCACTATGCATAATATCGACATCGTTTAAAACTGATTAAGTGCAGGATTTTTACTGTAATACCGCTTTTATTCGGACTTCGATCGAAACGCGTGTAACCGTTACACCGGCAAAACAAGTATATATAAAACTGAAACATATTATAGAAACTGATAGCACTACTTTGGGACTCTTATAGAATAATACCAGAAAATAATAGAAAAAAGGCAAATTAAGCACTTTATGACGAAAAAAGGCACTTTTTCCTGTAAACACAAAAAATAGGCAAAAAAGGCATTTATGGCATTTTGCCTGAACATCTGGGCTCTAGTTATTAGATATTTAGATATTTGGGCGATTAATTATAATAGACAAAATCCAGACTGATCTCCAAATAAATCGTCCAACAGAGCATACAACCACATGTACTGTAAGTTAGGTTAAGTTAGATTTATTTGGAGCCCACTATGAATTTCGGCTAATATAATTAAGCGCCCGAATCTAAATATCTAATGCCGGGGTGATCAAACCCTGGCACATTGTGACTCTGACGATGGCACATGGATACTCATCAAGGCAAATAAAAAATCAATGGTTATAATGCTGCACCAGCCTGAATTCAGAATGCCCTCGCGTAAGCAAGAAATTTGAGAATTTTCGGAGTGGTAATTGGCAACTCTTCTAAGAGTGCCTGGAGCGCTTGCGGAATAAGATTTAAAATTTAGTTACTGAATAATTATTCATGTGTTAAATGCGTCATATTTGACAAATTGGCTGGAGGGAAGCAAGTACACAAGGCTTTGTAATGCAGGTCCCGTAAAGAAAACGTAAAATATAGTTATAAAATACACACGACATTTATTGTTTTACTCTTAATGCAATTTATTTGTACAATATAAAAAAGTATATTAATTTAGGCCTATTCGACATAGTCATAGTGGCACATTACGTTTTGCATTTTTGAAAAATGGCATAAAATAGCACATGATTGCCGTAAGTTTGAACACCACTGATCTAATGAG
This sequence comes from Bathynomus jamesi, assembly GCA_023014485.1. Classification (NCBI taxonomy): domain Eukaryota; kingdom Metazoa; phylum Arthropoda; class Malacostraca; order Isopoda; family Cirolanidae; genus Bathynomus; species Bathynomus jamesi. Next base: position 797,922 of record JAJOZX010000299.1, read on the forward strand.
TTTATACGCTACACGAACTAGTCCCATGTTTAACTATTATTTATAGATTTATTTACAATTTCTATTTACCAAAACCACTTATTCATAGCATAGAAGGCTATTTGGAATTTATTGGTTCACAAAACTTAAAATACCCATATATAGTGATTCAAAATAACATAATAGTCATTTAATAGTTATTTATGTAAAATGTTTAAAATGTCCACCATTTACAAGCAAACATGCGGCTTTTCTTGATACAAAGTTTCCTGGGTTGTGGATTGGTCGTCGTGGAACAGCAACAAAATATCCTCCAAGGTCACCCGATCTTACACTTTTAGACTTCTATCTGTGGGGGCACCTGGAGGACAAGGTGTATGATACTAACCCTCAAAATATGCAACACTTACACGAAGCGATTGCTCGGAAAGTGCGCAAAATTTCAACTAATAATAAACACTACTGCGTGCTGATCTGTTTTTGGACGTTACGCTGTATGTTGTGCCAGCCGGTACCCGGTAATTTGAATGAAATGCTGGTCATTACTTCGAGTGCAGGATGGCTAACATGTAAAATGCCTCTGGGCACGAAAACGTCATGCTTTTCCTCGGTTGTTTGAATGTATGACGAGGTGCGTTAAGTTTTATTTTGTTGCAGTGTAGTGGCTAGCTCCCTCACCTTCTATTCAACAGGTGATGGTTTTATATATACATATATATATATATATATATATATATATATATATATATATACAGTATACAGGGTATCCCATAAGTCCGGCATCATAGGAGAAATTCATATTTTTCTATTTCTACAAACCATAATTCATATTTTTCTCTTTCTACAGGCCATAATGTCTGTGAGCAAGGAAGAACGAATCCAGATAATTCTACTCATAGGAAATCGGAGTCAAAGAGAGGCCGCTGCTGAATTTAACAGACTGCATCCAGACCTCGAGCCAATAACACAGAGTTGTGTTAGCAGACTTGTTGCAAAGTTTAAGGAAACAGGATCCATAGAAGATAAACCACGCACTGGACCTTCAAGGAGGTCCACTGACGATGATACAGCGACTGCTATCCTGGTTCATTTTAACAGAAGTCCCAATAAGTGTTGCGTCATTGTATCCTTCGAAAACCGATTTGCTGCAGGTTCTTGATCGACATCCATAACATTGTTTGGGTTTCTTAGAAAAGGAATGACATGCTGGGATAGAATAATATCACGAAAATACTGTCCATCCCAACTCTGACCATTTGGCTTCAGCACCCACATGAGCTTCTTTGCAGTGAACAAAACAAACACACCAACACAGTCTGGACTTTTTAATAATTCGCGATAATGTTCATTGTCATCGATTTCATCTGGTGTTGTGGCCCACACTCGATCATTTTGGTAGTTAGGCCGACGTGTTACGTAAACAAAAAATTCATCGGAGACAGCTAAATGCATGAAATCTTCCACATCCCAATCTTCAAGATAATGGGCAAACCACATTCTGTCATCGATGTTAAGTTGAGTTTTTCTTGGCTTTGGAAGTTCAGGAGCTATTGAAGAATAGGGACCCCAGCCTTCTTTAGTTAGGCTTATAAGGCTAACTAACGAAAATATCACGACCTAACCTAACCAATCGTTAGGTTAACTGTACGCCCTTGACGATTGGTTAGGTTAGGTCATGATATTTTCGTTAGTTAGCCTTAGAAAGCTAACTAAAGAAGGCTGGGGTCTCTATTCTTCAATAGCTCCGAAGTTCATGCCAAGGCTTTAAACCTTGCCTATGACGGTACAGTCGAATGATCTCACCACTAACGATCTTTCCTCTCAACACTTCGATCTCTCTAGAAAGTTTAGCACAGCTGTTTTTCCGCTTACGCGTACCGCTTTCAATGATGTCCTTTGTTTCCTGAGAGAGTGGCAAATTTGGGCGCCCAGATTTGGTTGTATCCATTTTACATTCATCCAAAGTTTTATTCCAATTTCTTTTGACGAAGTCCTCACTTCTTCGCAACTTTTTGGCAACCCACGAACATATTATAAAGGTGGCTCCAGCTTCAAGAGCTTCCCGAAATGTTATTGCTCGTATGCGATCTATCACACGTTGCCTCTCCGAATCACCAATTAATTGAGAAGCCATTATGTTATCACTTTATCAGCTAGAGTAATTTTAATACCTGCAATAAATAAAGAATTTTATATATTTTTATAATCACTAAAAACTATTTCGATATAAGTAAACATGTGTTAACCCCTCCGTCTATGGCCCTGAGTCGGTTCGGAATCGACGGGGGTTCTAGTTAGGAGGCAGCAACGGATATTTCTTCTATAACATTCTAATTCTTTTGGGTCGCCTCTTGTTAAACTCTTGGCTACAGACTCGCCAGACTGTTATGCCAATATCTTCTATGGTGCTTGGGTTGTCTCTTTCTCTCGCTTTATGGGTCGACGATTATTAATTCTTCTCTTGCTATAATACTCTGATACTTTCTCTTGGTACTAAACTTATCGATTTTTCTTTTATAACTTATCGACTTAACTGACTAAGTTCTTCTGAAGATAGCCCAACTCAAGGGGAAAAATAAAAAGTTTCTCTTACTCTAATTTACTTCTTAAAAATTTACAGTTAGTGCTCTGAATTTACAAGGGTAGAGGTTCGACCTCTCTCGACCATGGCTCAGGCCGGAATCTAAAAAGTTAAGGAGGCAAGGGGCCTCTGCCCCCTCCTCGCAGCGAGGCTGCTAACAAGGGAGGCTCGTAATGAAGTGCCGTAATGAAGTACCGCAATGAAGTGCCTTAATTTTTACAAATACATGTATAATATAAACCTAAATGTTGGGGGAAGACAGTTGAAGGTTAAGTTCCCCCCTTTTAAACACATGATCAGATGTTTGAAAAATTCCAAATAAAAAAAAAAATAAATAAATAAAAATAACAAAAACTAATTTGTATTTTTCGCCGAGTCTACATTTATGAAGACGATATCATTTCGTAATAGTACATAGGTACAATTTAAGTACACCACTGAGCACATTTTCGTTTTGGTCTATTACAATTATGATTACAATTACCAATTAATTCATATTCACTTATTGTTTAATTACACTTCCATTTAAAGTACATTCTTACATTACCGTATATATTAAATCATTACATTTAATTACAGTTTCAATGAAGTACATTACAAGTTATTATTAATTACAGTTTCATTAAAGTACATTACGTTATATTAAATTAAAGTATTACAGTTAATTACAATTAAACAGTTACTATAACTTTGTTTTGTTTTTTTACAGTGTTTCATATTAATAGACAATTAAGATGTTAGAAATATAATACAAAGTACATGGGCACATACGGTATGGATTTATATACAACATATGTTATAATATGTTATAAATTTGAAATCAGAGGGACAGGAGGTTTCACGTTTTCAGATGTTTGATTTATGCTGATTTGCGAATTGCGTACACTTGCATAAGCGTTTATGAATATCTTGCGAGGGGTGAACGCACTTGAAAAAAAATAATAAAAAAAAACAATACGAGAACGTATTTGAGCGTTTTCGAACGAATGCAAAAGTTTTGCGTTTCATAGATTGACACGAGTAAAAATGAATATTTAATAAAATTTATATAGGATAATGATCAAGATAAAATATGGACGTATGGGGGCGGGGATATGGTCGAATAATAGTTATATTTATACTACACAACATATAAATAATGACTTCTATAGAGTGTACAGTTTTTATTATGATGATAAAGAATTTTCATACATTGCATACTAGAGATATAATGAAAGGAAATTAATGACGGGAAAAATGTGACGTCATAGTTATTGAATTTGTACGTATAGTACAAATCATTATTAGGAAGATTTACATGAACGAATTAGAGACAAAGAGTGGGTATCAATGACTAAGAAGTACAACTACGGGTTCCAATCCTGTTATATGCAATGTGTATGCATAATCTAGGGTCGAGGGTGAGATGCAAGACAATCATAATTAATTATAATAACTTCTATAACAAATGGAAAATGGAGACGACTAAACCATAGAAATGGTAGATCGTAAGGTTATGACACAAACAAAAGTAGAAAGCTACAAGTAAAATTATTATCCAAAACTCGCTTAGGCAATTTTGGTTTCTTATGTAAAAATGAATATGGATTATTCATTGTTCATTTTTACACATGTAAGCTGCAAATGGGGGGGGGGGGGCTAAGGTTTTTTGGAACCCCTTATGTATTAAACCTGTGTAAGAGTTAAGCAAAGTTAATGTGTCTAAATGGCAACAAATTACGACAAAGGGTTAAAAATATGAGGTTGTGTTCAATTGAATATTCGGTATTTCAACATAGAACAGAAAACTGCAATTTTGAACATGATAACGCGATTTTTGGGAAAAGTTGCAGAAAAGAAACCCCCTCTTAGAATTAAATTTTACATAAAAGTACATATTAGCCAGAGTGAAATTCGGACTCGGAAAAGTATGATATGCCCTAATGGCCAGCTAGAAGCCCGGATCTCACGCCACTAGATTTTTATCTCTGGAGCCACTTGAAAGCGCTGGTGTACGCAGAGAAAAGTAGGAGTGTTGAACATTTGCGGCAGCGCATTATTGGGGCATGTAACACCATTACTCCTGACATCATTCACCGTGTGCTTGCTGACTGGGTATCACGTCTGAATTTGTGTATTGAAGACAATGGTGGACATATTGAGCACGTTCTGTAAATAAAAGCTTTTGTTTTGCCTTTTTTTATTATTTTTCCTATGATGCCGGACTTATGGGACACCCTATATATATATATATATATATATATATATATATATATATATATATATATATATATATATATATATCGGGTCGGCAAAAAAAAAGGGAGACCTTTTAAATCCTTCATATCTCGGCAAATACAGTACATAGAACCATGAAATTTTAGTAAGTTAGTACTAGGTAAGTTTATGGTTTGTATGCCATCTTTTAGCATTTTAGCTGAGAAATTGGATTTATGGCGAATATTCCAGAAAAATCTTGCTAATCATAGGTTCAAGTTGATATAATCAAAGCGGTTTTAATTAACGTAAGCCAACTGCAGGAGGTTTGGACAAGCTTCTCAAGAAAATCGATAAAACAGGAGATGTCAAAAGAATAACAGGTAGTGGTATTAAATTTGACCACCAAACAGTCCTGATTTAAATCCTTGTCGATTACGGCCTTTGGGAAAATTTGTTATAGAGAATTTATCGGGTCAAAGTAAGAAATGTCGCTCATTTACGACAGCTTCTTCTGGAAAAATGGGATGAGCTATCACAAGAACAAATCAATAATGCCGTAGATGAGTTCCGTCCTAGACTGAAAAAGGTTGTGGAAATTCGTGGTAAACATCTCGAGCAGTTTTTTTAACATCAAGGTAGCACCATATGTGAATACTTTGTAACTTTTTATCAGCACATAAAATGCAGTAGTAGTGTAAATGGAGAATTTCCAGTGGCATAAAGAAATGTTCAATAAATCCGTAATTTTCATTAGTTTTCTTTGAAATCCGCTCACCGTATAGGAAATTTGCTTAGTTGTGGGGTGTGAAAAAATATTAAATCTGACCATAACTTTGGATTTTACAGCCAAAGCTCGAGGTCTCCCTTTTTTTTTGCCGACCCGATATATATATATATATATATATAATCAGTGGTGTAGTGCTAAATAAAGAAGTGAGGGAACGCATTTTGAAAGTGTTACTCAGATGCGGGGGGGGACAATGGCGAGCGCGGCGAGCCCATACAGCTGGGGTCCAGGGGCACTGTAAGCCCCCCGGGAAATCTTTTGAAATCTGATCAATTTCAAGGATATTTTGAGGTCATATGCACTGGATATTAGGATATATTCCAAGGTTGAAGATGCAGTATTTCCAGTGTCATTAGATATACGACATCCAGTACGATCAATAAAAATAGCTAGCAACTGGAATGATTAACTAAAAAAAAGTTAACAACTGGTACGCCGTGGTGACTGTTTCATCAGATCTTTATAGGCTAGCATTGCCTCAGTCGAAGCTAAAAGAAATGAAGCAGTTAATGATTCTTTCTCATATTTCTTCTAGGGGTGGGAATTAAAATTTCATGACGTTAGAGATTTGTAAGTTCGGATTTATTTGAAATAGTGAGGGAACGCCGTTCCGTCTACCAAAAAAAGTAAGGGAACGCCGTTCCCACGCGTTCCCACAGCACTACACCACTGTAATATAATTACTGACAAGCTTGACCTTCGTGAAACGAGGAATCATCACACTTGAAAGGACAGTGTCACCTATTTGAAAGTTTCACGTATTTTCATTGCAAAGAAATAAATCACTAAATGAATGTGTTTTAATTCCAAATAAATGAATTGTTTTATTGTATAACTAATAAATTTGTATAAGAAAATAAAAGGAAGACTTACATAAAATACGAGTATATTTATTACTGAACCTCTCCAATACCAATGGTCAGTTAACCTAAGTCGCTCAACTGATCAAATTCTCTTTAACATCTTGTTCCAAATCCCTTCTTAGTTTACTAAAATGTTTACATTGATATATTTACAGTAATATGTAGTTGCCAGTTATGCATAATAATATGTAGTTGCCAATTATGCATAATAATATGACGTTGCCAGTTATGCATAATAATATGTAGTTGCCAGTTATGCATAATTAAACGCAAAAGTATCCACGAAATTTCTTTCTCGACTGTACTAAATTTATGTACAGTTATAGACCGTAAGATGTACTGATTTTTTTTTACAGTATACCCAATTACCTGTAATTATATCTAATTAGATATAATAATTAATTAGTTTGTAAATGTATGTACTACACATCGTAAGACAGTGTGGCTAATATGTAGTTTTGGGGCTACCTCCGTTTTTGGGGGGTAAGTCGAAATCAGTCGGAAACTTTGACTATTTCATACGTCGGGAAGATGAATTTTATGGCCAGGTTAGGCGTGTATATATATTTGTTAATAATTTCACACGTCACCAACTTTCGACCAATTAGGAGTCATGGACGTTGCCCCCCCCAAAAAAAAAAGGTGGCCAGGAAACAATATATTTACCGACAAGGTATGCCGAAAAAACTTCCTTGCATTAAGGAAAAATTATATAAAAATATTACGTGGCGTACACGAGTATATATATACATATACTGTATATACTGCAGTAAATAATCTTCTATTTTCCTCAAATCAAAACAGTAACTTGGATACGCAGTTTACAATTGGTTGGATTTTTTAACTAATTATGTCCATTCTTAAAAATAAAAGCAAGAGCCTTATTTATCTTTGCAGTATTTTAACTTTATATATTATCTACGTAAGTAACTTGCTTTTACTGTGTTTTTAATTAATAATTAATACAAATATTAAGTTCGTATCTATGCATGATAGGAGTTAATATACTTCAGCATATGTACTGTGGATTAATTGAACTTATTGAAAATTACAATAAATGCACAGGAAGGAATTAAGAATTCAAGCACTCATTGAATATCATAAAACGACGTTGCTTTCATTGGTGATGAACCTTGTACAGAATCTTCGTTAAGTCGCACCAAAAATCTTGACAAACTTAGTTTAGAGGGTGTACACAATGTTCTGTTATCTTTATGCTTTTATTTCTCACAATACATAATTGTGAAGGAAAAGTTGCAAAACAGAGATATCACAAAAAAGAGGAGCTGAAACGAACAATTAGTGATGCGTTTCACCTAATCACTCCATCCATGTTAAGGAAGTTGTCAGACCGACTATGGTACCAGATTATTGTTTGCTGTGAGAGAAGGTCTGGTGTAGGCCATGGATCTGATTAATCAGTTAATTATTGTTTCAAAATTAATCATTAATTAATAAAAAAAAAAAATTAGAAAATGATGGGAAATGATTAATTTTCCTCATAATTTCAGCATCATTCTACCTTAAATTTTGTAATGTATCATTTGAATTTGGTACCTTTTTGCATGTATAAACTGTCTAATCCACCCATGCCTGATTTCTTGAACTAAAGCAAACTAAATGTTTGAGCAAAATGTTTTCTTCGGTCTTATCTCACGCAACAGAAACAATAAAGCTCTTTCTTACTCTTTTCAAAAGTATTTATTTTTTAATTATTTTTAATCAGTTAATCATTGATTAATTAGAAAATTTCATAATTCATCGCTTTTTCCTAAAAATGATTAATTAACCATGCCCTAATCTGGTGCCAGTGTCTCCGAGAAACTAATATAATGAGAAAACCGATGGTGCTCACACTGATTTTCTGGACACGTAAATGCGTAAATATGTAGAAATTTCAGTTGTTTGTCAGTGCAGCGAGATAAAGAAAACAAAATAGTGGTAACGGGACATTGTGGACACTTATATATATATATATATATATATATATATATATATATATATATATATATATATATATATATATATAATACACACAGACCGTGCATGGAACAAGGAACTCTTCTGGGATAATTAAATCCACTATAGTCCGAATAAGTAATGGTAAATGACAAATACCATAGTTTTTTTTTTTTCATGATGCAAGCCCGACGTGGGCAACGGGTCTCTCGCAAAGAGGTCCCATAAATATAGCTTCCCTCACCAGCTATCTGCAAAGCAGACAGGATCCAGCTTTGGGACATGGATCCTGTCTGCTTTGCAGATAGCTGGTGAGGGAAGCTATATTTATGGGACCTCTTTGCGAGAGACCCGTTGCCCACGTCTGGTTTGCATCATGAAAAAGAAAAACTATGGTATTTGTCATTTACCATTACTTATTCGGACTATAGTGGATTTAATTATCCCAGAAGAGTTCCTTGTTCCATGCACGGTCTGTGTGTATCATAAAAAACTCAGGGAACCATTCTGAGTTCATTCCCATATATATATATATATATATATATATATATATATATATATGTTTAATAATGTAATTAAAGTAGGTATAAATCTTTCAATATCTTAGTTTTATATTTAAATTTCGAATTGCATTTTCGAATTGCAAAATGATATTCATCAAAACAAAATGAACAAAAAACTCGTCATAACTAATTTGGTTTTAATGTCATCTTTTCTTAAATATCATGGATATCGAACATTTTTTCTGGAAATAACTAAGTTATATATATATATGCACTAAAACAAAATAACACGTGACCTTATTAATAAGCAAACAACCACAGGGAAAAGGAAACACAAAGTCCGAGCGCTTTCGTGATATATTCACATTATCAAGGAGGAACATTTTCTGTTGTATCCTTGATAATGTGAATATATCACGAAAGCGCTCGGACTTTGTGTTTCCTTTTCCCTGTGGTTGTTTGCTTATATATATATATATATATATATATATATATATTATTATTTACACCCCACACGTACGAATGTACAGTACATGATAATGATAAAGATTATCATTATCATGTATATTTGTATGTGCGTGTGTAGGTAAATAGGCACAAGTAACATCGGGTATGTGATGATTAGAACCAGGGTGTTTAGGCACTAAAAACCCTTAAAAAAGGCTGGCAAAAATAAACATTCAAAATAGGCAGTAAACCACCAGAAAAGGTATTTATAAATTTGCTTTCAAAAAACGTTTAATCTACAATAATATCTTTATATACGCATAATACATATTACAACGCCCTTAGTGAACAAAACAGTAGGCAATGCAAATATTAGTTACACATAATAATAATTATTTCATTTCCAAAATAAAGTTTAATATAGAATAATACCATTATATACGCATAAATAATACATATTACAACGCCATTAGAGTGAACAAAACAATAGATACTAAAAATGTTCGTTACACCATAATGAGAAGGATTTAAATTTCAAAAAATGTTTCTATATATATATATATATATATATATATATATATATATATATATATATATATGGGATGAATTTCACGTTTAAACATGTGAAGTGAATGAATGGTGCAAACCACAAGGAAAAAGAAAAATTGATTCCAAGGACTTTCGTGAATTCAGCAATACACCTCATCAGGGAATCTTTTTACTTTAGAATTCCTTGACGAGGTGTATTGCTGAATACACGAAAGATCTTGAAATATTTTTTTCTTTTTCCTTGTGAGTTTGCATCATACTGTATATACCTTTCAACCTTTCAAATGTTCCGTGCGATGATTTCTCATTTCACGAAGGTCAAGCTTGTCGCCCCTCCTCTCGAGTTGGCCTGGTGAAGCAGAGAGTTAGTTTCTTGTACTCTCCACCTCACGTATCCAGGTACGCCTGGCTCATCGGGGATTGTTCTGAGCCAGGCGTTTACTCTTCTTTTGAAGATGTCTTGGTCCTCTCACAACAAAACTATTTTCCTTTCGTGTTAAGGGTGTTCCCTGTCTACCCTTTAATTTGGGAACACGACACAGTCTTCCTTTTCTACTTTCCACTGTTGTTTGGGTGGTTATAGGGTTCAGAGTAAGATTAGGGGTTAGTTTCTCCATTATTTTCCCGTGTAAATAATGGTGCATCTCTCTCTTCTTCTTTCCGGTAAATATAGACTTAATTCACGTAACCTTTCCCAGTAGTCAGGGCGTACCTAAAGTATTTGGCACCCGTGGCGGATCCTTCTTTTGGCAACCCCCATCAAAACCTCATCAAAATTCACCTTCTTTGCATATTCATGTTCAATTGAAAGTAAAGCCAGATTTGTTAATCTTGTCTGACTCATGGTCGAGCGAAAGAAATTTTTTATCAATTCAATTTGGAAAAACTTCTTTCACATTGTTAGAAAATCTAGAAGAGGAAGAACCATTGTTGTCCCAAGGCGATATGATGACTAAGCTGATTGATGCAGCATTGCTTGTATATATTAAGTTAAGGTGTATATATATCCATCTCATAATTGTAAGGTTAGTGAAAAATTAACTTAATTTAGAGCTAGCATTTTTGAGCTCTTGTGGCATCATTGTTTGGTCACACTGTTGGCATCATTTTGGGGCGCTGCGCGTTCTTTCTACTCGTTTGTGGGATGTCGTACGTATAGGGTGTGGTCGGTTAGAGAGCTCTCTTGCAATTCAGTTTGGTTGTTTAGATACAAGATTGTTGCATCGTGCAATAGTCCAGGTTGCGTTGTTGTTGCAAGGTTGAGAAAGAAGACCATAAATAGTACCCCTTTTGTTTATATTAAATTCATGTAACAAAGGTCTAAGGTAGGCCCGCATCGAGTCAGCAACCCTGAGGTTACAGTGAGGTAGGACCTAATAGGATCTCAAATCCGTAAGTTTTAATTTAGCTTAACTTGGGCTTCAGGTAGAACTGGCCCTTTAGAATTTGGCCGTTCACGGCTCAGCTGGGATTTTGAACCCAACAAATAAATAAAATAACATGGTCCTTCAGAACCGGATTCTACCCCAAGACTGAGTCAGTGACTATTTTTCGGCAAAGTTCTGATTGTGCAAATTGTAGCCCAAGTTAGGCCTAGACGGGTTGAGTATTATTGAATTAAGGTCCCAGGGTAAAAAGTTTGGTCGCCCAAGTGCGAAACTTGGCCAGTCGTCTGTCGTTGTTTTGGCCTACATTTTACCGGTTTGGTTAATTTTGGGTTATTATTGAATTAAGGTCCCAGGGTAGAAAGTTTGGTCGCCCAATTGCTAAACTTGGCCAGTCGTCTGTCGTCGTTTTGGCCTACATTTTATCGGTTTGGTTAATTTTGGGTTATTATTGAATTAAGGTCCCAGGGTAGAAAGTTTGGTTGCCCAATTGCGAAACTTGGCCAGTCGTCTGTCGTTGTTTTGGCCTACATTTTACCGGTTTGGTTAATTTTGGGTTATTATTGAATTAAGGTCCCAGGGTAGAAAGTTTGGTTGCCCAATTGCGAAACTTGGCCACTTGTCTGTCGTTGTTTTTGGCCTACATTTACCAGTTTGGTTAATTTGGTTATTATTCGTAGGCGAAGGTTGCAGACCAGTGCGCCAGTTACTTGGGTGGAAAATTTGGTATTCCATACTGGTGTTGGTTAGTACCCCACCTAGCAATTCAGTTTATTTGAAAGTAAAATTTGCGTTTGATCAGTTTGGTTAAGTATTTCTGCCAATTCAGCTCATTTGGTATTGAGCCCAATTGTTGTTTGCATTGAAGATGAGTGCATCTGAATTGAACAAATTTATAAAAAGGAGAAGCGCCTACAAAGGTCTAATTACAAAGGTCATTGCCACTATAGATTCTGCCATAGAGCAAGAGGATTTACGCTTAGTGACTGCGCAGCTTTCCATATTAGAAACTAAAAAGGTTGCTCTAAGTGAGGTAAATGTTAAAATTGAGGCTCTTATAGAAGAGGATGAAATAGAAAATAACATAATTTACTTTGAAGAGATTATTGATGATATAATTAAAGTAGGCCTCCGAGCAAAAGAGTTTAGCAGCTCAGTACAGTTAGAGACCAGGTCTAATAATGAAACACAACACTGAACAAATGATGTTTGTGAAGTTAAGGTTAACAGATCTGTAGTTCAATTACCGAGGCTTGTACTCAAACATTTTCTGGGAGTATTCAGGAATGGCAAGGATGGGCAGACAGTTTTCAATCAGCAGTTCATTCTAGTCAAGTGTTAAGTGCCGTGGAGAAGTTTAATTATTTGCGGTCCCTCTTGGAAGGGGAGGCAGCAAAGACTATAGCAGGATTAGCATTAACAGAGGCTAATTATAATGTGGCTTGGGATATATTAAAGAAACGGTTTGGTAAGCCAGAGATCTTAATTAAAAGCCACCTCCGTGCACTTTTAGCTATACCTCCTGTTAATAATCCTAATAGTGTCAAGGAGTTACGGCAGTTATATGATGAATTTGAAATTAGAACTAGGTCCCTGGACAACTTGGGTGTAGGAATGGAAAGGTATGGTATAATGTTGGTTCCTACACTGGAGTCTAAATTGCCTAGCTCAATTTTGCTTGAATTAAGTAGGGGACACTCTGCAGAACATGTGTACATCCCCCTTCAGCAGATGTTAAGTCTTTTAGGCACAGAATTAGCAAGACGAGAGGGAGTTGAGTTTGCACAGTGGGATGGTAAACAAGGGGACAAAGGCAGGCACAGCACCAAAGTTTCCACAAAAAGGAATAGCCAGGTACAGTGTCAGCTCTACATGCATCCTCTGAGAATAAATTAAAGGGAATCAAGGAATGCATATTTTGCGAAGGCAACCACAAGTCATATAAATGTGAGGTGGCTGAGGCTTTACCCCTTGAGGAGAGAAAGGACAGGGTAACTAAGTCCACAGCATGTTTTAAATGTTTTTGAAAGGTCATAGAGCAAGGTTTTGTAAGTTTAAAATTTTGTGCAAAAAATGTCATGGTAGGCATCAGCCATTATTGTGTGAAAACACTCCTAGTAGGCCTACCCCAGAAGTAGAGACATCAGTGGCACATGCCACTGCTATGCAAGGGAGTAAAAGTAAAGGGGGATTATTGCAAACAACTGCAGCCTTATTAATTGGGAATGAGGGAGAAGCTACTGTAAGAGTGTTGTTTGATAGTGGTAGCCAGTGTAGTTTTATTAAGACCAGAATTTCCAGAAAATTGAAGTTTAAAAGAACTTAAGAGGGAAAATTTAAGAATTCTGGGTTTGGGGGTTCCGTTCAAAACCGAACCAAATTTAAGAAGGTAGAAGTTTTGGTTAAGGGGTTGTTACCGCAAAGTCCCACTATCAAGGTCCAAGCTGTAGAGATTGAGGAACTTTGTGCTCCAGTCACTACTTGTTTAGATATGGCATGTGTCCAAGAATTGCAAGTTAAAGGAATTAATTTGGGCAATAATACGTTTGAAGGAACAGAAGATATTAGTCTTTGATTGGAGCTGACTATTATTGGGACTTCATCACTGGTAATATTGTCCGTACTTCTCAAGGCCCAGTAGCTATTGAAAGTAAGCTAGGCTGGATGCTACATGGTAGCTATTGCAATGAAATGGAAATTAAGGCTCTTTTTGTTAAGATTGAGGAGAACAGCCATGGTTTGGAAAGGCATTTGAAAGCGTTTGGGAACTTGAATCCATTGGCATAAAGGACAAACAGTCAAGTACAGTGAACAATGATGTTTTAGAGCAATTTGAAAAAGGGATTGGGTTTAGAGATGGTTGCTATGAAGTTGGCCTACCATGGAAGGATTCTTGCAAACCCGGTTCAAACCTTCAGCTAGCTAATTAGAGGTTGGAGACTTCATTGTACAGGCTAAGAAAAAATGAGGAGTTGTTAATTGAATACAATGAGGCCATCCTAAGTTATGTAAGGGAGGGCTATGCTGAAAGGGTGCAAGGTGAGCTGGTGAGCCAGGAGGCACATTATCTGCCACACCATGCAGTGGTACGGCGAGACAAAACTACCACCAAACTGAAGGTAGTTTTTGATGGCTCAGCCAAGGACAAAGGTGGTGTGACCTTGAATGACTGTTTGGATGCTGGGCCAAATTTAAATGCAGATTTATTTTCCTTGTTACTGAGATTCAGGTTCGGTAGAGTAGCATTGACTGCAGATGTGAAGCAAGCAAGCCTTTTTGCGGATAAAGTTAAAACCAGAGGACAGAGATGCAGTAAGGTATCTGTGGGTGGATACGAAAGACTTGTTGGAAAATGAACCTAAGGTTCAAGCATATAGAATGAAGTCAGTGTTGTTCGGCCTCAGCTCTAGTCCATTTCTGTTGGCAGCTACTATGCAGTACCATTTTAAGAAATATTCTGAAGTCTATCCTAACACTATTGAACACATAAGGAAAAATTTTTATGTTGATGATTTGCTATGTTCCGTGGATAATACAGAAATGGCTAAACAGATATTCATGGAGGCTAGAGCTATAATGAGGGAGGCTGGCATGGAGCTCAGAAAATGGCAGACCAATCATTCGCAATTACAAGAGTTTATGAGTCATTCCTCTGTAGTACCTGATGCAGCAGAAAGTATTGAGGATTCTGGTATTAAGGAGTTGTGGGCAATAGACGCAAAGGTGCTAGGCATTGTTTGGCAGCAAGATGATGATTTGTTTACCTTCAATGGGAAATCTTTAGTAGAGCTGGCTGAGAATGAGACAAGGTGGACAAAACGTACAGCTCTTAGTTTGGCTTCAAAGGTCTTTGATCCTCTTGGATTCCTGGCTCCATTTGTGATAAAGTCAAAAATTTGGTTTCAGAGCCTCTGGGAATTGGACTTGGTTGGGACCAAGAGTTACCTGATCATATGGTGGTAAGGTGGAAATATTGGTTCAAAGAATTGGCACATCTTGGAGACATTGAAATCCCAAGATGGTACTTTGGAGAGTTGAACAATAGTCCAGACAATTTGGAGCTGCATATCTTTTGTGATGCAAGTGAGGAAGCCTATGCAACTTGTATTTATATAAGAGGCGCATTGCAAGAGGAAGTAAGTTGCAGGTTGGTTGCTGCAAAGAGCAGAGTAGCACCTTTGAAAAGGCTTTCTGTTCCAAGGTTGGAATTGATGGGTGCAGTTATTGCTAGTCGGCTTGCAGTTATAGTGCAAAAGTCTTTGGCCCTCTCTGAAATTCCAAGCTATTATTGGACAGACTGCACTATAGTTTGGCACTGGTTAAGAAGCCAGGCAAGGAAATGGAAACCATTTGTTGCCAATAGGGTGGATGAAATTCAAGCGCACACAGATCCCAAGCAATGGAAGCATTGTCCAGGCACCCAAAACCCCGCTGATTTACCAACACGAGAAATTTCAGTGAAAGATCTTGCACAGTCAAGTTTGTGGTGGAATGGGCCAGAGTGGCTAAAACTTGGAAGTGAAAACTGGCCTTCTAATCAGCCTATTGTAGGAGAATGCCAGGCTGAAGAAGCATGGGTGAGTGAGGTGAGAAAATGCGCTGTGAACAGTTGTCAAGTTATGCAGCAGGACCCATATTGAGGCTTGAGGACATTAGCAGTCTGAAAAGATTGTTAAGAGTGACAGCATGGGTATATAGATTTACCAACAACATTAAGGGAGAAACAAGAAGGGAAGGAATTCTGAACAGTAATGAGATTCAGCAAGCCAGGAAATACTGGGTGGTATATATGCAGAAGGAAAAATTTGGTGAAGAGAGAGAATTGCTTACCAGCCATCCATTACAGGTTCTACCAACACATTCTGCGCTCAAGGGTTTGGATGTGTTTTTGGATCAGGATTTATTGAGAGTAGGAGGTAGACTACAGTTTTCTGGGCTTCCAAAGGAGAAAATACATCCAATTTTGCTACCTTCTGGGGGGCACTTTGTGGGCCTTTTGATCCTGGATACTCATCATAAGCTGTTACATGCGGGAGTTAGAGAAGTGATAATAGAGATTAGACAACAATTTTGGATTCCCAAAATTAGACAAGTAGTAAAAAAGGTCTTGCATAAATGTGTGGTTTGCAAGCGTTGGAGTGCAAAGCCTTATTATGAAAAGGTGGCTCCACTTCCAAGAGAACGGTGTGTCTATACTGCCCCATTTGATGTAGTGGGAGTAGACTTTGCAGGGCCAGTCTATGTGTATGAGCGATGGGAGTCTAACAAAGGTTATATATGTCTTTTCACCTGTGCTACCACCAGAGCAATCCATTTGGAGTTGGTAAGCAACTTAAGTAGTGATGTATTTCTTTTGGCCTTTAAAAGGTTTGTGAACAGAAGGGGTTTCCCAAATAAAATCATATCGGATAATGCAAAAACCTTCAAAAAGGCTGCAAAGGAACCCCAAGAAATTTGGTCCTTGCTAAAAGAGGAAGGATTCCAATCCTACTTTTCACACCAAGGGGTACAGTGGGAGTTTATTGTTGAGAGAGCACCATGGTGGGGAGGATTTTGGGAAAGGCTAGTGAGAAGTGTAAAGTGTCCATTAAGAAACTTTTAGCTAATGCTCATTTGAGCAAAGAAGAATTCTCTACTGTTTTATGTGAAGTAGAAGCAATGGTGAACAGTAGGCCTATCACTTTTGTTTACAACAGTATGCAGGATGCAGAGCCATTGACACCAAATCATTTTGTTTGTGGTAAACGATTAACACCAAGCCCCAGTGTGCCAGAAGACTTGCAGCCTATCCAGAGCACTCAAGGAGAGTTAACCAGACGGTTCAGGTACCTTGAAGAGCTACAAGATCAGTTATGGAAGAGGTGGCAGATGGAATACTTGCCAGAACTCAATTATTACCCATCAGGCAAGGTAAAGGGCTCCAATGCAAACTGTATCAAGGTGGGAGAAGTGGTAATGATTGGGGATGAAAGACCAAGGCAATGCTGGAAGCTTGGCATAATTGAAGAGTTGTTTGTTGGCAAAGACAATTTAGTTAGGTCTGCACTGGTAAAGACTTCAGGAGGAAAGTTAAAGAGACCTATACAAAAACTCTATGCTTTAGAAATCAGCAAAAACACAGATAGTCAAGATGAAACATTTGAGTTCCAGCCTCATGGAGAAGGCTTGGCTAACCTTGCAGAAGGTAATGACAACAATGCCTCTTCGGTGGGGAGTGTTAGAAAATCTAGAAGAGGAAGAACCATTGTTGTCCCAAGGCGATATGATGACTAAGCTGATTGATGCAGAATTGCTTGTATATATTAAGTTAAGGTGTATATATATCCATCTCATAATTGTAAGGTTAGTGAAAAATTAACTTAATTTAGAGCTAGCATTTTTTAGCTCTTGTGGCATCATTGTTTGGTCACACTGTTGGCATCATTTTGGGGCGCTGCGCGTTCTTTCTACTCGTTTGTGGGATGTCGTACGTACAGGGTGTGGTCGGTTAGAGAGCTCTCTTGCAATTCAGTTTGGTTGTTTAGATACAAGATTGTTGCATCGTGCAATAGTCCAGGTTGCGTTGTTGTTGCAAGGTTGAGAAAGAAGACCATAAATAGTACCCCTTTTGTTTATATTAAATTCATGTAACAAAGGTCTAAGGTAGGCCTGCATCGAGTCAGCAACCCTGAGGTTACAGTGAGGTAGGACCTAATAGGATCTCAAATCCGTAAGTTTTAATTTAGCTTAACTTGGGCTTCAGGTAGAACTGGCCCTTTAGAATTTGTCCGTTCACGGCTCAGCTGGGATTTTGAACCCAACAAATAAATAAAATAACACACATGAAGCAATAGACACACAGACAGTCAAAAAGAATCTCAAACACAGTGACAAGCTTGGCAAAGATTCACAAAAATCCCATTTCACAATAAACTCCAGAAACTGCAATGCTGTCCATTTCTTTGTCTCTTCAACACTGATTTTGGCAGCTTCCAAATGCCTCCGAAGTCGTCCAATTTCCACACTGATATCTTCATCAGAGAATTCATCGAAAATCTGATTCAAATTTGGAATATACTTCCGAAGTTCTTCTTCTGTTGCAACAACCAAAGTGTTTGGCTGAATAACAGCGGAAATTGACAGAATTTGATCCATTGCCTTAGAACGAATCTCCAATTCTTGATGAAAGCGATCAAGACATTCAAACATAGCTCTTTTTACTTCCTCTGGCAATGTGAGACCAGCATCCTTTGCCATCTCTCCTGGCATCCTTTTTCGGAGCTTTACTCTCCCTCTTCTCTCCATAGAAATGTCCATTTCCTCACACTTTGTAATTGCATAATGAATGGCCCTCTCCACAATTTCATTGCGCTGATCTTCAAGAAACAGTTTTATAGCTTGGAGCTTCACAATGCACTTTTCAAGGCTGATTCCAACTGTTTGCAAATACTTTTGTGTGAGA
This sequence comes from Bathynomus jamesi, assembly GCA_023014485.1. NCBI lineage: Eukaryota > Metazoa > Arthropoda > Malacostraca > Isopoda > Cirolanidae > Bathynomus > Bathynomus jamesi. Next base: position 816,615 of record JAJOZX010000299.1, read on the forward strand.
TTAATTTCTTCCAGGACTTCACACCAGAAGGAAAGGTAACTCAAAAAAGAGAAATCACATACAGCAGACAGCAAAATCTGAGCTGATCCTCTTGTGTCCACATTTTCTTTGGGATCGCACAGCACTTCAAGGGTTGAGGTCAGCTTTTCAAAATTTGCTTTCACTGGTTTCACAGCGTCATAATGAACACTCCATCTTGTCTGGGAAAGTCTTTTGACTGTCATGCCTACATTCTCCATCAGCACTTCCCATCGATGAGTTGAGACTGAAAAGAAGGAATAGACTCTCTCCAAGGTTAAAAAAAAAATCACACATGAGGAAACGCTTCCAAATGAGTCCACTCCACAAAGGTTCAGAGAATGATTTGCACAAGGCACAAACAAAGCCTTGGGATTAATCTCTCTGATCTTTGACTGAACACCACCATGAATCCCAGCCATAGTTGCAGCGTTGTCATATCCTTGACCACGGCACAGGTTTATGTCCAGTCTATCTCTCTCCAGATGTCTCAGGATATCCCTTGTGAGCTCAGCAGCAGTCTTTCCGGCAATAGGGAAGAAGCCCAAGAATGATTCCTTTACTTCAACTTTGTCACATTCAATATGGACGTATTTGATCACTTCACACATCTGATCAGTGTGGGACACATCAGGAGTGCTGTCAAAAAGAATCCCAAAATACTCTGCTTTCTTGATATCAGCCACTATTTTCTCTTTGACATAATTCCCCAAAAGGCAAATGAACTCATTCTGAATCTTTGGAGATAAATACGAAGCCACTCTCCTCCCAGATGGAATAGAATGCTTAATCCTTACAAAATGTTCTTTCAAAACTGGATCAAAATTTGACAGCAACTCTACCAATTCCACGACACAGACAGTCAAAAAGAATCTCAAACACAGTGACAAGCTTGGCAAAGATTCACAAAAATCCCATTTCACAATAAACTCCAGAAACTGCAATGCTGTCCATTTCTTTGTCTCTTCAACACTGATTTTGGCAGCTTCCAAATGCCTCCGAAGTCGTCCAATTTCCACACTGATATCTTCATCAGAGAATTCATCGAAAATCTGATTCAAATTTGGAATATACTTCCGAAGTTCTTCTTCTGTTGCAACAACCAAAGTGTTTGGCTGAATAACAGCGGAAATTGACAGAATTTGATCCATTGCCTTAGAACGAATCTCCAATTCTTGATGAAAGCGATCAAGACATTCAAACATAGCTCTTTTTACTTCCTCTGGCAATGTGAGACCAGCATCCTTTGCCATCTCTCCTGGCATCCTTCACACATCTGATCAGTGTGGGACACATCAGGAGTGCTGTCAAAAAGAATCCCAAAATACTCTGCTTTCTTGATATCAGCCACTATTTTCTCTTTGACATAATTCCCCAAAAGGCAAATTAACTCATTCTGAATCTTTGGAGATAAATACGAAGCCACTCTCCTCCCAGATGGAATAGAATGCTTAATCCTTACAAAATGTTCTTTCAAAACTGGATCATAATTTGACAGCAACTCTACCAATTCCACGAAGTTTCCTTTGTTTGCTGATGACATGTCCTCTTTGTGACCATGAAAAGGAAGATTCTGGTGAGCCAGAAACAAGGTTACATCCAAAAGGCGATGTAAAATATCCCTCCATTTCTTTCTCGCCTTGTCCATTGTTGCTTGATGAACTTGATCAATGGTTTTATGAAGCTTCAACCCTGCTCCCAAGGTCTTCCATTTCTTCAGGCATGAGAGATGCTGCTCAGAAGCCTCATGGTCAGACACCTTTGGGTTTAGCTTTCACCATGCTTGAAACCCAGTGACAGAGCTGGATGTTCCAATTCCTTTGTCATCAAGAGCAAACAGTCTGCAGCAAAAACAAAACAAACTTTCTTTTGATGGAGAGTAAACCATCCAAGTTCTCAAAACTTTCTCGCCATTTGGCAGAGCCTTATAGAACCATGCAGTGGTCAGCTGTCGACTCTTCCCTTTGGATTTCTCTCCTTGTCTTTGAACTGCACTGAAAGGTCCATCCCTATTTTGGAAGGGTTCACTTCCCCTCTTAATAAGATCAACTCTCAAGTCATTTGGAACCGGGATTGGCCAAGCAGCGACATCAGAATAACTTGAAAATCTATCCGTCTTCTCTTCTTCATCAGAGTCTTCCTCCTGTTGGTGTGGACTTCTGCTGGCGTCTCCTTCCTCTTCATCAGTTTCACTGCTTTTAGAAGATGAATTGTCATCCTCCAATCCTTGCTCTCTCTCATTTGAATCCTCTTCTGAAGATGCTTCTTGTATTTGCCCTTCAGAGTCACCAGGCTGAATATCTTCTCCCGATGGCACCCCCCTCCTGGCTGTCACCCGGGGCGGACCGCCCCCCTCACACCCCCCTTAGTACGCCACTGCCAGTAGTTTAGTTCTTTGCACCCATTGATCTTGTCTTACATATAAATAAAACTGAAATATAAAAAAGAAACTGATAGGCCTATTTTGGGTCTCTAATGGAATAATACTAGAAAATAATGGATAAAAGTCAAATTAAGTACCATAATTTATGACGAAAAAGAAACTTTCTCCTGTAAACGCAAAAATAGGCAAAAAAAGGTATTTATGACATTTCACCTGAACATCTGGGCTCTAGTATTATCGATAATACACAGATGCAGTGGAGTATTTTCGTTTTTTGGTGAGATAATACGTTTGGTACCTCTGAACATTAAAAAAAACGGATATAAAAATCTAGAAACATTTTTACTGTCGAAAATAAGTGTATGTTAGTCCTGATTTGGTTAGAGCAGTTAAAGTTAGCTTAAGTTAGGCTACATTAAGTTAATTAGTACCTCATTATTTTGGGATTATACAGAAACACTTCTTTGAACCCACAAATTTATTGGTTCAATGACACTAAAGTTAGGTTACGTTAAATGAGGTTAGGTTAGGTTGGGTCTTTTAGATGTATGGGTTTAAAAAAAGTTGGTACCTCGCTCATACAGAGATGTGCATATTTGCTTTTAGTCCTTTCACATTTTGTCAAAAACACACATTATTTCTCTAAAGAAGAAGATTCCAGAGATCACGTTGCTTTTTTTATTTTACATAAAATTACCTGTTCATAAAACTATTTTTATACATAATTTAGCAAATTAAGAGCTCCGTAATATGACTATAAGGGAAAATACAATGTTGAACTATATCGTAAACTTCACTAAACTTCACTATTAAAGGTTTTTCAATCTTTCTAGACTTCGTTAATGGTTACTCAAAACATAGACTCATCCTCAGATTCGGAGAGTATCCGAAACCTCATGGCAGGGCCTCTTACACCTTTCGATAAAAATCTCATTAAAGAGGTTACGAACAGGTAAGAAGAGTCAATATACTTATGAATATCACTGATTCAAGGAATTCAGATTTTAGTTTTGTATTCACGTGTATTGTATATCCGAACTAAGAATTATAATCTTATATACGATTTAAAATATTTATTCACTATAGTAAAATGAATTACACTTTATATAGAAATCCAGTCATATGCATCATCTGTTTATTCTCACAAGACGCTTTCCATATATACCACTTTGTGGTTGTTAGATAGGTTGAAAGAGTCCCTTTGCGAATGAGTTGTATTATTTTCTTTGAACATAGCCAGTCTTACAGTGTGTGGCACTTTCATGATAAATTACCAGTGGTGGGCACCGTTAACCAAAAAGTTAACTTCGTTAACCGCTAATCCGTTAACCAAAAAGTTAACTTCGTTAACCGTTAATCCGTTAATTCGTTAAACATGTAACGGAAGTTACCGATAAACCGTTAACGTTAACTTTTATTGTAAAAAAAATGAAAAACACAATATATATATAATTTAACTTTCCCTCTTCTTCTCGTTCTCCATTTTGTCCATGAGATGCATGTTGCCCTTCATGAAAATTAGCATATCAAAGTTTTCATCAGACAGGGATGATCTCTTGGCCCTCAGGATGTCCTTGCCCATAGAGAACAAACGCTCCACTGCAGCACTGGAGGGGATGGCTGTGTTGAACTTGATGAACAAGTCCACCAACACTTGCTCACCCAAGAAGGCAGCATCTGTCAGCAAGTCCTTGGAGTTGGTCTCCAGCCAGGTCTTGACCAAGTTCTGGGCCTTGCCCTTGAGTGACCTGTGGTTTCTGCTGCTCTCTTTTGTCTGGATGACAGCACTGAAGAAGTCATCCTCCTCCTCCTTCGTTGTTGCTGCCTCCACTGTTGCTGCCCACTTCGTTGGACTGCTGCTTCATGGCCTCCTCGACTGTACCCTCCATGCTTTTCCTCACCCTGGCGACCTTGGTGTTGTCATACTTGTCCACCAGATGAGGTGAAAACGCTCCCATTGTAAGACATCAATTGACTTAATTTATGTCATCAAAGTGACATGAGAATTGAAATCTTACCTGATCAGTTTTATGGTTCTTGAAATGTATCAAGGAGACTACTAATAAGGTACTCACAGACATATTATAAATATACATGACTTACTTGACAACGATTATTTTTAAATATTCACTAGCACAAACATGTTGCGCAAGAGACAGACTGCAAATGAAACGAATGTAGTTATTTGTTGTAATTGTTACATATATATTATTGAAAGTGCCTTAAAATGCTCGTGATATTTCTTGAAAGAAGTTGAAACATTCAACTCAAATGGCAAATCTTTCCGCCTGATTTTACAGTCGACCATGTTTTGCTCAAACCAATGCCATAAATAACTATCATATTTGGTAAGACACAAATTGTGGCGACGGAAACAAATATATCGCCTGATTTTGCACTGCGGAAATGGAAATTCGTTCATCACTATTAACAGTGGCGGATTAATTGCGCACCTGCTCAGCACTGAAAATAATAGAAACTTTTAAACGTTTATTTATGAATTTTTTGGGTTAACGGACTTGAGTTAACGGAAGTTAAATGTAACGGAAGTTAATTAGTCCGATAATGATTTTCAAAGTTAACTTAAAAGTTAAATCGTTAACGAAAAAGTTAACTTCGTTAATTAACGATTAACGGATTAACGGTTTGTGCCCAGCTTTGTAAATTACCATACCACAGACGACTCTTTAAACGCAATTTTGTTAAACCAGATAACTTTAATTGAGCATTTCGTTATAAACTCAATGTAAAAATATGGTTAAATTGAACAACGACTGCTCAATATACGCAAGAAATCCAAACTATTTTGTACCTCAGCAAAAAGTTACACTTCAACCCCATAACTATTCACTACACAAGAAATTCTTTAAGACTAATCCAGGCCCCACTACAACTTACACAATAATACACATGTCACCATACACAAAGACATAGATACAATAGGACCATGAGACACATACAGAAGCATAATATTAACATACTACAGTACAACGTAGATGGCCTCACAAACAAAATCATACAGCTTAGGGAATTCGTACACAAACAAAACATTCACATAGCACTTATACAAGAAACAAAACTAAAACGCACATACAAAACACCCACCATCCCTGGCTTCACGGCGATCCGTCAAGATCGTACTCGGGGTCACGGGGGTGGACTCATCACTTACATATGTAAAATCATTAGCTACACTGATGCCACTCAAAACATTACAAACACAATCCAAGCAGATAACACGACAAAAATAAAGGCAGTTAACATTAAAACACGCACAAAACACAACACCACACTCATCAACATTTACATCCCACCAGATAGTTCACCTCAGGTGCCAGCCAATTACAATCCACAGTTACATACAACACATCATTATCTTTTGCAAACCACATTCAGGACATTAAAAACAAATGTACGTCAAGACTTAACACGCTTAGGGTACTAACAGGCACAAACTTTGGACACCAGCAGGAAACAACATCACTCATATACAAACAATATATTCGCTCAGTTATGGACTATGCTAGCCCATGCTGGGCACCCATCATCTCAAACACACACATAAACACCTTACAGACAATACAAAACAACGCACTTCGTATCATTACAGGATGTACTCAAACAACACCAATAGAACACCTGCACACAGAAACAAAAATACTGAAAGTTAGGGAACATTTAGACATGAGGGGAACACAATTCATGGCAGCAGCGACAACTAACCCACAACACCCTTGCCACTACATGTACAATCATGCACCAACACCTCGCACCATTAAGGTAACACCAGAGAGACATTATAACCAAATACTCCATTCCATACCACGCCCCACAGACATCACACAGTACAGAAAACACACACACACACACCTAACCCACAAAACACTGACACGACTCGGTCCGAATGCGGTCCTAGGTGCGAAGCCGCCACCCATTGGCAGGTCAGAAACCAGCCTGAGCAGATCGGATCGAGTTAACTTGGCACGATTCCGATGTAGACATCACCCCAACTTACAGACATATAAACACAGACTAGACAACTCCACAGACGACACCTGCCACCTGTGCCAGGACACACCACAAAAAATTGAACACATTATGACACACTGTACCGCTCTAGCACAACATAGAACACAACACAACATCACTCGTGCGCTGAACCTCTGGTCCACTCCGGAGAGGGCGATCGGTTACCTGCGTGCCACCGGCTTGCTCGATCAGGGTGGGCTGATCGGCTAACCAACAACAACAACAACACAAGAAATTCAGGGAGTTTTATCACAAGGGAACCTATGTATGTATGTATGTATTCATGTACGAGTGTATATACTGTATGTATTATTGTAGTCAGTTATTTATATAGTAATTTTGACTTGTTTACGTTCACTCAGAAGTTTAAAGTACATATACGACTTATACGTGTGCATAAACATAGCGGTGTGTATATTCTTACTATATTCTTATTATAGGATGTAAAATATACAAAATATGAATAAGGTTTGCAATGAGCTAGGTTCCGCTTGGAACGAACGAGTCTTGGAACCCAGTTCTTCATTTTAAAGAAAGTCGATTGATTGATTGCTTTGGTTAAGGGGCTGTGACACCAACATTTCTTTTCAAACTCTTCGGTATGAAATTATTTACTGCGACTTTTTCAACACATAGATAGACAGAACCAGCTCCGTTATAGTAAGAGTATTACAAGCATCATCGAGATTAATCCCATTTGTTTCAATCTTTTGTTTCCTTTTAAGAGTATGTAACTGATGATAATTATTTAAATTATGCCAACTGCAGTACTAGCAATATAAACAGGATGTCTTCCGTAATAAACATTACAAGAAATGTGTTCCCGGAATCGTTCGAAGACTGGTAATATGTTAGATTATGACAACTATTCGGTATTTAAATATCAACTTCGACCAGTGACAATTTTTCATAGGATATAATTATGATAGAAAGAGGAATGTATAGTTTATAGAAATAATGTAACTACGAGTTCACTGTGTACTTTTTCTTTGACAGTTTTCTCGTACCCCCATCTCTGAAAGATTATAATTTACAACTACACAAGACTGAACCATCTGCGTACAATTATAACAACATGTACCAAAATCTGGAGATATGGAAGTTTTCGAACGAAGAAATTCGTGTTTTATTTCCTTCAGGAAAAGAGTCAAAGGGATTTTATGTCGAAGCAGGTGCTTTTGACGGAGAATTCCTATCAAATTCTCTTTATCTCGAATTAGAACTTGGTTGGAATGGACTCCTTATCGAACCAGACAAGGAAATGTTTCATGCTTTAATTAAAAAGAACCGGAAAGCTTGGTCTTGTCATTGCTGTCTCTCGACTAAACCTTATCCTTACAAGGTAGGTTTTTAATATTAGTCTTATTTAGTTTATTAAACCTTTCTAAGTGTTTGTTAGATTCAGTTTTTATTTGTGCATAATAATCTTTTACTTTAAAGTTCCTGTTTTTTGCGACAAAATTCCAGAATTCAGACGCAATTCAGACAAAGATTCATAATAACTTCGAAATACATTAAATTAGGATAGGTTAGGTTAAATTAGGCTAGGTTACATTGGTTAGATTTGGTTAATTTAGGTTAAAGTAGATTAGGTTAAGCTACATTTGATAGGTTAGTAACTGTGGACTCGTCTCTGAACTGCGTCTGGATTGTGGAATTTTGCCTGTTTTTGCAATTAGCCTACTGTATAGTTTACGAAATAATGATAATTAAGGTTGTTTAATTTAACTTCTTCTTAACAGTAAAGGTCATCATGTGGCGGAGAAGACCTAAAGCTTTACGTGGGATCCAAACCACAAAGCTAAAGCAAAGAACGGTCGCCTATCCAGCTACTGAGATGACCAAAGTTTTGCGTAACCTCGCTGATATAATGAGAAGCGGTGGTACGACGTGATCATGACGTAGTTCTTGCCAGAATTATAAAACTTGAATAGTTTTTTCCGTCCTATTGTGTTATTTTGACTGTTTCAGTTTAGAATATAGAAATATTTTATTATGCGATAACAAGAAAAATGTAATTTACACAATGTACTTTATACTCAGTTTTTTGGACAAATTCGTTCTAGAACTTTTCCTCGAGCTGGAATACAGCATGTCGAATTTGGATTGGTTCCACTTGATTCTACTCCAGTGTGACTTAATTGCAGTGAGTTTGATTTAAATATCGGCACGAAACATGCAGTTTGACGGCACGTCTTTTTTGGACTGTTTGTACAGTTGCGGAAAAAAGTTCGCCGACAAACAAAATTTCTGAAAACAAAAAAAAATGACTAATCAATAATGATTGGGTTTTGCTTTTCAAATTTTATTACTGTCACAAAAAAAGGGTAAAATATCCAAAAGAAAATTAAATTTACCAATTAGTAATTTTGGATCACCTGAAGATCAGGGCCCCCAGCCTCAATTACCAAATAATATCTTCGTTAACACTAACGAAAATATCACGATTTAGCCTAACCAATCGTCAAGGGCGTACAGTTGACCTAACCGTGCATTCAATTTAATTTATTATATTTGGTACTGTAAAGCAAAAAACAAGAATACATGGGGACCCTGATCTTCAGGTGATCCGTAATTTTTTATGCTTTTCAAAAATTTTGTTTCAAGGTGAACTTTTTTCCAAAAGTGAATAGTCATAAATTAAATATAAATACATGTAAAATGTTACAATTACTTATCAAATCGATTGCGACTGTTAAGTTACAGCTTCATCAAATGAACGATACATGCTCAGTGTATCTTTTAAATTTTCAAAACTGATATTATTGATTTTGGAAACTGAGGAAAATTCAGACTGTCATGTGATGGGGAATGAAACACTAGAGGTGGTAGAGACCTTTAAGTATTTGGGGTGTGCACTGAACAAAAGTGCGAGTGCGGATGAAGTTAATAGTAGAGTGAATCAAGGAAGAAAGGTGGCGGGTTCTTTGAAAGCGGAGACTGGATACAGATGCTGCGAGATGTTTACATGAGGATTTTTTTAGTAATGACACTTTTGTATGGGTGTAAAACACTGGCATGGCATGATAGGAAGTAGTCAAGAGTAAGAACGGTTGAGATAGATAATGTGAGAAGTATGTGTGGCGTGCATCGGATTGATAGAGTAAGAAATCATGTGGTTCTGAAAAGAAATGGTGTTCCGATGTCGTAGAAGTGAAAATTAAGGAGTGTATTAAGGTAGTTTGGATATGTAAGAATGGAAGATGAGAGAGTTGTGAATAGAGTGTATAAGAGTGTTTGCGAAAGTAAAAGCATGAGAGGAGGCCAAAACGAAGATGGATGGACATGGTAAATGATTGCGTGATCTGGGTGATGCATAAGAAGTGGCTGCAAGTAAGGTGGAATTGGAGAGGTTTGTTAGAAGTATGCAAGTTCGGGACACTGTCTTTTTTATTTGTGACAAGGCCTGGAGGCGCCACCACGCATGGCGCATAACTTTGCTATGTGGGGTGGGGGGCGTTGGTTCACTAGGACGCCTGTGTGAATGGACGTGTACCCTTTACTTTTTCTCCTCTTCACTACATTCTGTATTTTACAGTTACATAGTGTACAGTCCCCTGCAATAGTTCCACTCCACCCTCACCGAGATGTGGTAACAACGCAGTCCCTCTTAAACTCCAGTTCCCCACCCTCACTCCCTCCTTCTCCTTTTCCTCCTCTCAGGTATTGTCATAGTAATATTTTTATTTTTTGAAAACCAATGACAGAATAAATATATTGTTCACTGTAGTTTTGGTGGTAATGCTAGGACGACTATGCATTTTATTCATGCATTATTCCTAAATTTAGAGAATAGAGTAGTTAGGTTATTTCACAAACGTGGACACTTTAAAAACTTTCAATCATAGGATTCTGATGTGGCCATGTTATAGTTAAAGTGTAAGATACGTTGTAGTATCGACTTTTCCTCCAGGCAATAACATTTCTGTCTAAAGTCCATACATCATCAACAAATGATTATCCAGAAAAAGGTCTATCTATGGAGAGCTAATGATAACATAGTTCAATTTTTTATTACAAAAATAAGCATGAATCAAGTAAATTTAGGGATTCCATCCTGCATTTACAAGGAACATAATGTTCAAATTATAAGGAACTGACAATTATTCAAGTAAATAAATATATATTTACTACATTACAACCATAACATTATTATACACAGCTACTCAATACTTGTTCCATCCTCCATTATTATTAATGACCTTTCTTAGCCTATTTGGAAGAGATGCCACGTGATCGTAGGTAACTTGGGGGTTCCTGCGAAAAAGTTCCCACTTTGCCATGGTGTGCTCCAACAGTTCAGTTCTGCATTACGAATGATCCCAAAATTCGAAGGACACTGTAATTCAGTGTGTGAGATTACGATTCGAATAGCATCTAATTTTAAAATGTGATTTGAGCCCAGCGACGAAATATATTAAATAATATATATTAATATACAGTATATGTAAAAATAAATAATTCTAACATTCATTTTTGCATATAAAGTCCAAACTCGCGTGACACTCTAACTGTATATAAAATGCAAGTTTGGAAAAGTTTTAATTTTCTTTCTATTTTATTTTTGCTAAGTAATTGATGAATTATTTCTTTTTAAATTACCTAATAAGTTTTTAGGTTAAGCTTAATCATGTAATCGTGTTAAATTCTGCAATATTAATTCTTTTATACATTCTCTCTTAGTTGTAAAAGGTGAAGTCATAACTTGCTAAAACTCTAAATTAACACTTAATTTTAAATTTTAAGCATTTAATTTTGGCTCATATGCATGTTTAATTTTAATCAATAATAAAATGCATATTTCAATTTCCATTTTTAGTTAGCACGGCAAATCATGATAACATCAGATCTGTCATCAATATACTGTTTAAAAGAAAAATATGACTTCATCTTCAAATATCTTGCCTATCTGCCAGTATACTGTTACAGCCAAAATTTACCTTGACCTTCAAATATTTAAAAAAAAAAAAAAATTCAGCATATTCAGAATAAAAAACAAAACAGGTCAACATTAAATAATAATGATGTCCCCAAATTATTAGTATATAAACGCCTGTGTGAATGGACGTGTACCCTTTACTTTTTTCCTTCTTCACTACATTCTGCATTTTACAGTTACATAGTGTACAGTCCCCTGCAATAGTTCCGCTCCACCCTCACCGAGATGTGGTAACAACGCAGTCCCTCTTAAACTCCAGTTCCCCACCCTCACTCCCTCCTTCTCCTTTTCCTCCTCTCAGGTATTGTCATAGTAATATTTTTATTTTTTGAAAACCAATGACAGAATAAATATATTGTTCACTGTAGTTTTGGTGGTAATGCTAGGACGACTACGCATTTTATTTATGCATTATTCCTAAATTTAGAGAATAGAGTAGTTAGGTTATTTCACAAACTTAGTTTTAAAATAGAATAAATATTTTCCCGATACGCTACAAGAAGAATCGGGGAACCGTCAGATAATTTAGCAAGTTTTCACAGAATCCTCCGATCCACTACAAGAAGAAATCGGAGTGTAGTATAAAAGAAACTACTGCAATTCCCTACACGGTACCAGCTACCCCAGAGTGCGAAAATCCGTTGCTGCCACCTTACCAGATCTCCCATCAACCTCGAAACACCCAAGGACATAGACGGAGGGTTAACATATACAGTATATTACAGGATAACTGCCCCGTTCATACTGCCAGGATCATCAGACGGTGGTTTCAGGAACAACAAGATGTCGAGCTGCTGAACTGGCCCACCAAGGAGTGTGACCTAAACCCCATTGAAAATGTGTGGACGAATGTGGTTAATGCTTGGGAACTTGGGCAGGAGCGGACATCTGGGCACCTGCTGGAACACACCATGGCAGAGTGGGAACTTTTCCGCAGGAACCCACAGGTCATCTACAGTCACATGGCATCTCTTCCAAATAGGCTAAGAGAGGTCATTAATAATAATGGACGATGGAACAAGTATTGAACAACTGTGTATAATAATGTTATGGTTGTGATGTAGTAAATATATATTTATTTACTTGAATAAATAATTGTCAGTTCTTTATAATTTGAACATTATGTTTTGTATGTTCTTAAGAAAATCCCCAAATTTACATGATTCATGTTTATTTTTGTAATAAAAAATTGAACTATGTTATCATTATCTCTTCATAGATAGACCTTTTTCTGGATAATCATTTGTTGATGATGTATGGACTTTAAACAGAAATGTTATTGCCTGAAGGAAAAGTCGATACTACAACTTATCTTACACTTTAACTATAACATGGCCACATCAGAATCCTATGATTGAAAGTTTTTAAAGTATCCACGTTTGTGAAATAACCTAACTACTCTATTCCCGAAATTTAGGAATAATAACCTTGTTAACCTTGTTTGGGTTCCGTGCGTCGGTCTTTCTTCACACGGAGGTCAAGCTGGTGGCCCCGCCTCTAGGCCTGGCTTGGTGGAGGAGCGAGTTGCTCTCTCGCGCTCTCCACCGTACATAGCCAGGTACACCCGGCTCATCTGGTACCATCCTGAGCCAGGCATCTAGTCTTCTCATGAAGACTTCAACTTTGACCCCTGTAACGTTTCTGAGGTCCTTTGGAAGATGGTTGAAAATTCTTGGTCCCCTTACAACCAAGCTATTTTCCTTCAGTGTTGAAGAGGTCCCTTGTCGGGCCTTTAATTTGGGAACACTACGTATTCTGCCTTTCCTATTTCCCAGCGTTGTTTGGATGGTAATTGGGTTTAGTTTGAAGTTTGGTACCAGTTTTTCGATCATTTTCCATATGTAGATTATGGTGTACCTCTCTCTTCTTCTTTCCAGGGAGTGCAGATTTAGTTTACTTGTCTTTCCCAGTAGTTGAGTTCTTTGCAGCCATCAATCTTAGCTGTGAAATGTCTCTGAGTTTCTTCTAGTTTATTAGTTTCTTCCTTTTTATATGGGGACGTCAAGACTGAACAGTATTCAGATTTTGGTATGATCTGTGTTTTCAGCAGGGGAATCATTACTGTCCTGTACCTTCTTTTGAACTTCTTAGTACCTGTCCCACGACTCTTTTTGCTTTATTTATCGCTATCTGATTTTGTGTTTCGAATTTCGCATCATCGGTCATTATTAACCCCAAATCGACCGCTTTCGTGCTTCTCTGAATTTCCTGTCTATCTGGAGCATAATATGCAGTCTGTTTAAGTCCTTCTTTTCTACCATATCTCAAGAGCTGAAATTTCTCGGTGTTAAATGTCATGTTCTCTTCTGACCATTTATATATTTTGTTTGTGTCCCTCTACAATGCCTCCACTTCATTTGCATCGCTGATTTTTCTGCTGATCTTTGTATCGTCTGCAAAGAATGTTACTATACTGTTGCTGTTTACTCCACTGTCTATGTCTGTTAGCATGATACGAACAGGAGTGGAGCCAGTCTGTACCTTGTGATACTGAGCTGCGTACTTCTGATTCTGATGATGATATACCTTGAATTTTGACGACCTGTTGACGTTCTCTCGTTCTCTGAGGAAGTTGTAGATCCATTTTCCCACTTTGCCTGTTATTCCCATATACAGGGCGTCCCAAAAAAATGTATACACACTTTAAATACTTATAAAGGCAGTGTTTATTAAAATACATTTCATTTTCAAAATGTAATAGAATCTACAGACATTATTTAATTGTTTTGTCAACGCCTGTTTTCAAACTGACGTCCGTTCTGGTCCAGGCACTGCTGATAACGCGAAGCAATGGAATCGCAAACATCACGAAACATTTCGTTTGGTATTTGTGTGCATTCTCGTTCAATGGCTGCTCTCAATTCAGCGACTGTTGCAGGTTTTATAGCGTAGACTTTGTCTTTTAAGTATCCCCATAAAAAAAGTCGTGGTGTGAGGTCTGGTGAACGCGGAGGGTATTCTACGAAACCCCTTCGTCCAATCCACATCCACATCGTGCCAAGTACCACTCGCAATACTCCACTCTTCGGTCCGGATCATCTTCATTAATAGCATGGACTAATCTTGGAATGTAACTTTTCCATTGACAGCGCTTCAAAATGCGTTGGACAGACGATTCTGAAATTCCTACCTCACGACTCGCTTGCCGCACAGATTTTCTTGGTGATACGTTTCCAGTACTCTTTCTTGCTTTGTGGGGCTTGTCGATGTCCGTGGTCTTCCGGAACGCTTCTTGTGGACATTCTGAACAGTTCCATCGGCTTCAAACTTATCTCTAATTCGAGTGATGGTAAGTCGCGTTGGTGGATCTGTTTGAAACTCCCTCCTAAACTGTCTTTGCACTTCAACTGCGTTTTCACACTTCCAGTAGCATTTTAGAATGAATTTCCTTTGTTCAAAGCTTAGTCTGACTGCCATTATTAATTCTAATGGGTTTAACTTGGAAAGAAAGAAACATCAATTGAGCTATCAGCTGTTAAAGTGTGTATACATTTTTTTGGGACGCCCTGTATTTCATTTTATATGCTATTATACCATGATCGCATTTGTCGAAAGCTTTAGCAAAATCCGTGTATATGACATCATAGTTTCCATTGCCTTCAAGTGCATCTAGTACATTGTTATAATGCTTTATAAGTTGTGATAGGCATGATCTCTCTGATCGGAATCCGTACTGATTTTTGTTGAATCTTTTCAATGTCTCCAAGAAGTCATAGATTTTCTCTCTGACTATTCTTTCAAATATTTTGGTGAGGTGGGACGTCAAGGACACTGGTCTGTAGTTCTTTGCTTGAGATCTATCCCCACCTTTATATATAGGGACAATGTTTGCTCTTTTCAAGATGCTTGGTATTTCCCTAGTGTCTAGGGATCTTCTCCATATCCAGTATAAGGGTGTAGCTATTTCATTTTTACAGTTTTTAATTAACAGTGCCTTCCATTTGTCCGGACCTGCAGCTGAATGTGATTTCATTTGTCCTACAGCTCTCGCTACATTTTCTGGTGTAAAATCAAAGTCTCTTATACATTCTCCTTGCAATTTCTCTTTAAAGACTGCAGCTATGTCAGGTATCACTGTGTCACTTTTTGGGGTCTGAACACCGATTCATACTGGGCTCTCAATGTTTCAGATATTTCTTTTAGATCGTCTGTTAGTTCATTATTTCCTTTCCTTAAGGGCCCGATAGTCGCGCGCGTTTTTGTTTTCCTTTTCGCAATAATGCATGAATAAAATACATAGTCGTCCTAGCATTACCACCAAAACTACAGTGAACGATATATTTATTCTGTCATTGGTTTTCAAAAAATAAAAGTATTACTATGACAATACCTGAGAGGGGGAGGAGGAGAAGGAGGGAGTGAGGGTGGGGGATTGGAGTTTAAGAGAGACTGCGTTGTTACCACATCTCGGAGAGGGTGGAGCGAAACTATTGCAGGCGACTGCACGTACGCTATGATCTGCATTGTTATTATTATAAATATAATAATAATAATAATAATAATAATAATAATAATAATAATTTTTACAAATAAAAATTACAAATAGAACAACATTTTATTGATGATCTGTTACTCCAAAAGTGCAAGTTTTTTAATAAAACATTACATTTTTTCTAATAACTGAAGAGATGATCATCAAGGAACTAGTTAAATAAAAAATAAGCAAGTCCCCTGGCCCTGATGCTGTACATCCCCAAGTACTGAAGAAATTAGCCATAACTATAACTAAATCAGTGGTAATTATCTATAACACAACACTCAGAACAGGCAACCATAAGTAAGTAAGTAAGATGAATGGATGGACGGACGAGGACATTCTACATATTTGCCTTCATTAGGACTAGGCTCTCGAATAGAGTGTGTCAGACAATCTTCCTCTCCTCGGTGAATGAACAAACACACTGTAAAAATAAATACAATAGTAGTAGTGAGCTAATTTACCATCTCGAAAGTATGTATTGAGAATGTTGTGGCGTGTGGTAAGAATCCTTTGTTATCGCCCACTACGTGGTCCCAGGCCCTCTTTCAAAAAATGTAATTAAAAGTGTATTTGAAATATATCTATTTATAAATACCAGTTACTTTTGAAATGTATCTAAATATGTATTTAAATACTCGAAAATAAATGTATTTATAAATACAGTATTTAAATACAAATTGTATTTAAATACGTGTTTGAGTAACGTCAAATACATTACTGCCCATCTCTGCTGATGGTAAGGAATGTTTTAAAAAACAAAATATGTTGACATCAAGACATGAAATCAGTATTTTATATAGTATTTAAAGTTAAAAGGTTTTAATATCATATCTGTTCCTTCTTTCCAACAATTTTAGACAGTTCTATCGAAAAGGCCGGCAATGTACGAACCTTTGACTCCGATGTTGTCAGGGCTTCTGAATACGGTATCCGAAAGCAAATGGTATAAAAGAATAAACAGTTATGGATTTTCTCTGGTGTATGAAACTCCACAATGCCTTCCACTTCAAACAATCCTTTTGGCTTTAAACCAAACCCACGTTGACTTAATATCATTAGACATTGAAGGTTTGTACCTACACGAATCTAATCAAATAACGCCTTTTTTTCTCAATTTCAAGCACGAGTTGAAGTTTGAAGTTGTTTTTCTAAATTGTTTTGTTTTTGCTTCTTTGAATAACGTTGGGAATTTTGTCTTCTTTAAAGTCTGCATATTTTTAAAACTAAGCTCTTTGCATTGTTTTTGTTCATTCAAATGTCCGTGGTAGGAAATTGCATGGATTTAAACGTTTTCTACCTGCATTGTGTGCATGTTTGAAATCTTGGACTGCGGAAAGTTCATATTTTTTCATAATATTTGAGAAATAGTTTTAACTTAATATACCTTACGCAAAAGGCATGAAAGTGAACAAAACCCAATATAGATTACACTAAAATGAATAATTTGTTTTGGAAATGTATGCTTAATTTTTATTTAATTTGGTACAAGGAAATGTGTAGACTAGCCCCAAAAGCAAGTCCCCATCTTTTCTGTTTTTAATGGAAAGAAAAAATAAGCTATACTTTAAATGAGGGCCACTATAAAAGGAAATAGGATGGGTGCATTTAAATAGACTTTTTTTACTTTTAAGTTATACTTTCGGTTCCAATAGTCATGATACGTTTGCCAGGAAAGGTGTTGCCCAGTGTACCCTAATTCTGGTAACCGACTGCATATCTATACTTGGAATTATATTACTCTAAGAAACTACAGGAATGCTGTATACAGTATATATAATATATATATATATATATATATATATATATATACTATATATAGGGTAAGTCACGACGAACTGTCATAACTTCGGGAGCTTGTAGCTGAGGTCATTCCCAGTCAAAAACCTCATATGAACATAGATCCAATTCTTAACGGTTATGGAACTATGGATGTTTGAATGTTTAAAAATAAGAATAAGCGAACGAATAGCTGCTAAAGTTTTTATTCATGAATTTACAATAACTGTTCAAAATGACTACCCTCGGCCTCAATACACATCGCGGCTCGTCTGTGAATCGCGCGTGTAGCTCGCATTAGTTCATTACGATTGTCCTTTATGAGGGCTGCAGCATCCAAAATGCGACAGAGCAATGCATCTCGTGTTTTCACTTTTCTCTGGTACACTAGCTCTTTCATGAGCTCCCACAGATAAAAATCTAGAGGGGTTAGGTCCGGAGACCTGGGTGGACAATTTTGTGCACCTCCACGACCGACCCATCGACCAGGGAAGCGATCATCGAGATGCGTTCTCACTGCACGGCTAAAATGGGGAGGAGCTCCGTCTTGTTGGAAGTACATATGCAATCATGTTGCCAAAGATACATCTTCTAACAGTGGCGGCAGTTCGTCCTGCAGAAATCGTAGATAAATGTCACCTGTAAGACCGCCTTCGAAGATAAACGGACCAATCAGCTGACCGTAGAGAATACCACACCACACATTGACACTGAACCGATGTTGAAAATTACTTTCCAGAATGGCATGAGGATTCATTTCTGACCACACATGTGAATTGCGAGTGTTGTTGACACCGTCGCGGGTAAATTGAGCCTCATCACAGAACAAGACGTATCGATGCAATTGTCGATCGGCATTGAGCCAATTACAAAAATTCCAGCCGTTGGGCACGATACCCAGGTTGAAGGTGCTGAACGCGCTGTACGTGGTATGGATCTTGTTGTACCGGACGCTCAGATAAAACAGTAATACTCGGAAATGAACCGCTCTCGCAATCTCCGGAAAACGTTGCTAAACACTCGTCGATCCGGAATTCTTCAATTTGGAAAACGTCGCTGGTATTCAGCGACAGCGGCAGTAGTATTTCCATCGCAAAATCTGTAAACATACACCATATCGGCATATTCGACATTTGAAAACGTAAAAGGCATACGGAACGCACAAAACATCAACTGCGCGCTGTGAAACACAACACTCTACCGCGTTCCGTACTGTAAGTAACTGTCAATTCAGTTTAAGGTCACGCATGCGCATGCTTGAAATTCATAACCGTTAAGAATCGGACCTATGTTCATATGGAGGTTTTGACTGGGAATGACCTCAGTTATAAGCTCCCGAAGTTATGACATTTCGCCGTGACTCACCCTGTATATATATATATATATATATATATATATATATA
Organism: Bathynomus jamesi; assembly: GCA_023014485.1. NCBI lineage: Eukaryota > Metazoa > Arthropoda > Malacostraca > Isopoda > Cirolanidae > Bathynomus > Bathynomus jamesi. Next base: position 835,643 of record JAJOZX010000299.1, read on the forward strand.
TATATATATATATATATATACAGTATCCGCTTAGTGCGGCGATAACAATTCCAGAAAAGTAATACAAGAAAAACTGGAGAGTATCGATACGGAAATACAAACCCTGATTAAGGGTTATACAAAGAAGAAAGAGGAAAGGGCGATAGAAGCAATAAAGGAAAATCCAAAATCCTTCTATAGCTATACGAAAATAAAAACGCGCGCTACTATCGGGCCCTTAAGGAAAGAAAATAATGAACTAACAGACGATCTAAAAGAAATATCTGAAACATTGAGAGCCCAGTATGAATCAGTCTTCAATACCCCGAAAAGTGATTAAGCGATACCTGACATTGATGCATTCTTTGAAGAGAAATTGCAAGGAGAGTGTATAAGACTTTGATTTTTCCCCAGAAGATATAGCGAGAGCTTTTGGACAAATGAAACCACATTCAGCTGCAGTTCCGGACAATTGGAACGCATTATTGATTAAAATCTGTAAAAATGAAATAGCTACACCCTTATACTGGATATGGAGAAGATCCCTAGACACTGGGGAAATACCGAGCATCTTGAAACGAGCAAACATTGTCTCTCTATATAAAGGAGGGGATAGATCTCAAACAAGGAACTATAGACCAGCGTCATTAACATCCCACTTCACCAAAGTATTTGAAAGAATAGTTAGAGAGAAAATCTATGATTTCTTGGAGACATTGGAAAGATTCAACGAAAATCAGCACGGATTCCGATTAGGAAGATTATGCCTATCACAACTTATAGAGCACTATAACAATATCCTAGATGCACTTGAAGGCAAGTGTGATCACAAATGTGATCACTGATCACGGTATAATAGCACATAAAACGAAATATATGGGAATAACAGGCAAAGTGAGAAAATGGATCTACAACTTCCTCAGAGAACGAGAGAACGTCAACAGGTCAGTATCACAAGGTACAGGACTAGCTCCACTCCTGTTCGTTATCATGCTAACAGACATAGACAGTGGAGTAAACAGCAACAGTATAGTAACATTCTTTGCAGACGATACAAAGATCAGCAGAAAAATCAGCGATGCAAATGAAGTGGAGGTCTTGCAGAGGGACACAAACAAAATATATGGTCAGAAGAGAACATGACATTTAACACCGAGAAATTTCAGCTCTTGAGATATGGTAGAAAAGAAGGATTTAAACAGACTATATATTATGCTCCAGATAGACAGGAAATTCAGAGAAGCACGAAAGCGGTCGATTTGAAGATAATAATGACCGATGATGCGAAATTCGAAATACAAAATCAGATAGCGATAAATAAATCAAAAAGAGTCGCGGGACAGGTACTAAGAACGGTCTAAAGAAGGGACAGGGCAGTAATGATTCCCCTGCTGAAAACACAGATCATACCAAAATTTGAATACTGTTCAGTCTTGACGTCTCCATATAAAAAGGAAGAAACTAATAAACTAGAAGAAATTCAGAGACATTTCACAGCTAAGATTGATGGTTGCAAAGAATTCAACTAGTGGGAAAGACTAGTAAACTAAATCTGTACTCCCTGGAAAGAAGAAGAGAGAGGTACACCATAATCTAGATATGGAAAATGATCGAAAAACTGGTACCAAACTTCAAACTAAACCCAATTACCATCCAAACAACGCTGGAAAATAGGAAAGGCAGAATGTGTAGTGTTCCCAAATTAAAGGCCCGACAAGGGACTTCCTCAACTCTGAAGGAAAACAGCTTGGTTGTCAGGGTGCCAATAATTTTCAACCATCTTCCAAAGGACCTCAGAAACGTGACAGGGGTCAAAGTTGAAGTCTTCAAGAGAAGATTAGATGCCTGGCTCAGAATGGTACCAGATGAACCGGGTGTCCCTGGCTATGTGCGATGGAGAGTGCAAGAAAGCAACTCGCTCCTCCACCAAGCCAGGCCTAGAGGCGGGGCCACCATCTTGACCTTCGTGTGAAGAGAGACCAACACACGGAACATCAACGAGGTTAAAGAGGTTATACACACACACACACACACACACACACACACACACCCACACACCTTGGTTAACCTTGGTTTTGCTTCCGCCCGAATTGTTTATTCTGACGAAGGTCAAGCTTGTTACTTCATCTTGGACCTACAGTTTAACGTGGAATCCGAACCACGTCCCACCAGCAGCCCAGCGTCCTCACCACTAGGCTACCCAGAGTACCCATTTATCTATCAACCAATTTTTTTGTGTGGAAAGATGAACAGCTGGGTTTTGCTGCGCGTCGCCTGCCGTCACCGGGTCGCGATCCCAGGGCCGATGGGTTCGTAGTCAGCGACGCTAACCACTACACCACTGAGGCCCCAAAAACCTTAAAAACCTAAACTTACCTATATAAACTATATATATTGTATACACACACACACACACACACACACGTCAGTTTAAAAGTCACGTACCAGATTTATCATAATTGTATATTCACATCTATTAATTCAATGACTTGGCCCTCGACTCCATTATTTATTAGTCCAAAATGTAATACCTTTGTCAATGCAAACTAACAAAATAATGTTTTTTTATGCAGGAAGGAGGGGGCTAAGGGCGAATGCCCGAAAAACAAAAGCGCCCCACCTCCCTAATAGAAGAAGAAGAGAGCCAAAATCAAGGTCATAGACAGGAGGAAAGATGGATTGAGGAGGATTGTTCCAGAGTTGACCGGTTGAGTAGATGAAAGATTGAAAATATCGATTAACCCTTGCATTGGATAGTTGGACAGGAAAGGAATGAGAAAGTGTAGACAGTCTGGTGCTGCGTGCTCTCCTTAAAGGAGGAGGCATGCAGTTAGAAAATTCAAAAGAGCAATGTCCGTTATGATAGCGATAGTAAAGAGAAAGTGTGGTAACAGTGGGGCGAAGAGAGAGAGAGAGAGAGAGAGATTGAAGACAGTGAATAGGAAGCGGGGAATTGATGAGATGAAAAGCCGTTGATTCCACCCAGTCAAGTACGGCTGTGTGGGTTGAGCCACCCGACACATAAGAAGCATACTCCATACAGGGGCGAACAAGACTCCTGCACAGATACAGCAACTGAGTTGTGGTGAAGAAACCGCGGAGGCGGTACAGCACACCTAACCTCTTGGAAGCTGTTTTGGAAAGAAAGTATATGTGATCTTTCTAGGAAAGATCACGAGAAAAGGAAACGCCAAGAATGTTAAGCGAAGAGGAAGGATTGAGTTGTGTTGTTGAAGGATAGTCGTGTATTATCATAAACCTCAAAAACCTAAAGTAACTAATATAAACTATATATTTAGACCCATATTTATATTAAACTTTACGTCATGCTTATTTTTTATATACAGGATTTTTTTTTATATAAAGGAGTTTGTCCTAACACGAGATAATAATTGTAATTATTTATGATGTTATCCTCTTATTCATAATTAAATTTTCACAAACCCCTTTGCCCGCTTGTCAACCAGAAGTCAAGTACAGTAAGAGAAAAGTCGCTAAAGTTGGAAACTCGGGACTAATGGAACTTGAACACGAGTCGTTTTGTTTCATAGTCAACGCTACTACCGATCACATTATCCAGAAACCACCCAAAAAAATTCGTTCATGGGACGTTGATATTTAAGTTGTTTCCACATGCTCTATCATCTCTTTGCCTTTATAGGGCATATTAATGTAGCGTAGTCAAATGGCATAAATATTAACCTCACCTGAACCAACCTTTTTGGGGTTCTGAAGGGTGTGATCAGTCCAAGCACTGACTCTGAAACTACGCGACGAAGGTTAAATTCGCACTAGCTCCTACTTTCCTACTTTATTGCCTTTCCATCTTATTTAAGTGCAATTATTACACTTAAAACGCATTCAAGTCAGGTATGGTTTGGAAGAAAAGGCCATTTGAAACAAATTTTCGTACATGTTTTTGTAGATTCCGGCGGAATTCTGAGAATTCTCTGTTGCGAGAGAAGGCCACTTTCTTGCATCCTTTATACGCTTATTTCACATCTTTGACTCCATGGCATAATTTTTAATCATTATGATCATCAATGGAGAACCCCAATACTGATCACTTTAATAATTCGGTCTCCGAACAGTCCAAACGAAGATCTCATCACTTGGCACAAGATGCAAGTAATCTTTTTCCTCCCGATCCTCCAGATAATCACAAAACCACATTCGATCTTCGATGTTCAAAACTATTTTCATTGGTTTTGGTTGAACATGAAAGGGTTTCAAGCCAGTTCGTTACGATAGCGCTGAAAAGTTTCACGACAAATTTGCTTTGCCCCTTTCGCAATATCTCTCTGGCGACGATCGAATTGCTTCGTCGCCGTTTTCCACTCCTCGCATCAATGACTGCTTTGCTCTCTTGTGACAGTTTTTCCGGTCGTCCTTCCCCAAATTCAATACAAGAGTTATCGTAACCTTTTTTTCCAGTTTCTGGTAATCCACCGTTCGCTTCGTGTCAAACCTTTCAGCAATCCACTTCCGAATGAAAAATGTTGCTCCTGCTTCCATTGCTTCATGGCACAGACTAATTTAGCGTGTATTATTACACACTTAGTGCATTATTTAATTGCAAATGTGCCTCATTAAAGCTGCAATGTGCATATTATTAAAATCAGTACGAGGACTAAATTTGAAATAAAAATAAAAACAGTCCAAAGATACTTTGAATGGTGCTAAGCACTTTAGATTTAAAAGTCCTGAGAAATTCACCTAGAGCCTACTCTTATATAATTTAATTTTGCTACATTATCCTTTTCACTTACTGGATAATTTTTTACATAGCAGTAAAACACCAAAATAAAATTTATGTGCAAGTCTTAAAAACTAGAATTTCTCCTCACGCGCACTAATTCCTCGAACAATTTTCGTTTCTAGGAAAGGCGGGATAGGACCCAGTGGCAGCCCCCCCCTTGCCTGAGCTACTGTGTATCATTAAATTTTTCTTAGAATAGCTTATGCTTCACGGAATGCGTTGGCTTGTATCCGATCAATAGATATCTGGTCCTCGATGTCATTCAAAACGTTTGGCATGGTTTAAATAGGTCATATTAGAATGTAAAACCATCAAATATAATGTATCAATCACTAATTCTTCTGCAGCCTCACTGAACAAAGGTTATGCACCACTCAGTATATTTTCGTGAAATATTTCCTACATACATTTACAGTTTAAATTAAAAATATTCTTATTGGTTCTGGAATGACTGTTTTTGCTAATATAATTAACATTTTACAGGTGCCGAAGAGGAATTTCTGAGTCATTTTGCTTGGGATGAAATTAGTGTGGACGTTTGGATCGTAGAACATGCAACATACCAATCCAGTAAAGGCTCATATTTATCGCATTCAGTACATGAAGAATTCATTAAATGGTAAATTTAACTGTAAGATGTAAAGTATCAGGTGATTTTTTTTAAACATCTGATAGTTTAAAAGGTTTGTATTTTTTTTATTAACTGAAATAAAAGCATGAAGTTTTTATTGTGACCTCGCAATTTAGAAGGTGAGAATTTTTCCAAAAACAGGAGCGTCACACAAAAATTTTGCAGATTTCGCAATCTGGTCTCAACCATAGTATGAACAATGGGCCCAACTTCGTAGCCTAGCCACACAGTTCTAACTCATTAAATTTAATAACATTTATGTTAATGTTATATTACATACAACATTTTACATGTTTGGGGAACAAAAAACTTCAATTAAATATGAAGCCTAACTTATGAGAAAATAGCTTGGAGGGTGTCTAACATAAGCTCAGGTTTGACAAGCTCTATAATTGGAAAGAATTGGCGTAAAAATTCGTTATGGACATTGGCGGGTGCTAAGTGGGGGGGGGGGGGTCTAAAATTCACAAGAAAGATGGAGGGGGCAAGAGAGACATACAGATGACCCACATAGGCAGTTGGTACCTACGTACCAATATGCCTGGCTATGGACTATCCGAAAGAACATTTCACTGGACCTTTGGTGCGCCAGTGCTGAAACTCACACAGGTGAATTTGCACGCTAATCACATTAGGTTGCAGAGAAATTGCGACGAAGCGATTCCATATGTGATTGAACGGACAGAGGCTAGATTAGGCTGCCTACGTAAATAACTCTCTCACTGATAACAAGTGTTTCTTTTATAAATTTACCAAGTTTGACCCTCACCACTTGCTGGACACTCCAATCGCAGCTGTGAATCACTGCGACGTTGGGTTGTTTTACAAACGACTGGGCGCTGCCGCAGCTGGTTTGCACCATTCCAGTGACAACATGCGTGGCTAAACGCAGCTTCTCAGCCTTGTGTCGTTTGAAGACGTTCCTGAGAACGACCATGACGAATAGTCACTTGAATGGACTGACGCTGCTCCACATTCATCGTAACATCAAGATCGGCATTGACAGGGCGGTAGATACTTTTGCAAAGCAGCAAGTAATATGTGCGCATCTGAGGAGACATGAAATGGATGAATTTGAGAATTTCCCCCTTGAGTTCCTCACGTCCGTTTCTGAGTTATATTTTGGCATGATGCAGAGTTACCACCTATTTATCTTTCCTTAATTAACACTTTTCTAATTTAATGACTGTTAGCAATTACCTATAATTCTCGTAATAGTTCATTCTCTTCACTTTTCATTCGAGCTGCTCAATCATAGTATAATATTTACATCAATACGCAAACGCGAATATTTGTAGTAAGCTGTTCCAAACCATAGTTTTTACAAACGCAACCATTTCGTTATTCATCTTTGCACGATTAACTTCTTATAACTTTATTACTTTTATGTTCGCAGATCTCACATAAAATAACAGTTTTAAACAAAACGTTAATAAAGAGCCTTTTTTTCAAACGCGATATACTGTATAGAATCCAACATACTCTTTTTATACATGTATAGTAGCCTACGCATCACCACTTTGATGTGGCCTAGAAAGCAGGCTTACTATAACACTGGGGAACAAATTTCAAATTTTTGTCTATTGAATTAGATTTGACAGTTAGTTCTAGGTAATTTGGGTGCGCTGAGCACGAATGTTTACTCGGTTTTGCTCTATCAGGTCCTGATTTTGCTCAACACCCCTCCTCTTTCGTCGTATTCATAAAAAGGTTTTTTTCTCAATACTCGCTAAGTCTTTTTGCAGTTACACATTATGCAACTAGGTTTTTATCTAGGTATTTGTACCTATTGTTATGGTATTGTTGTATTATGTATATTTTTATATGTAACACCCTAAAAATACTTTTAATTTTGTCATTTTTAACCCATTTTAATATTAGTAAATTAAGCTAAAAATATCATAGAATTCTAAAATTTTCTCGAGCGTTCCTGTTCTCTGTAGAGTATTCTAGAGGGACAACTAAAATATATAAAAGCGACTCGTTTCCAGAGTTAATCAGTCAATTCAATCAGTCAGTCAGTCAGTCAGTCAGTTGAGTTAGTTAATTAAGTTTGGGCATTAACATAATTTTGAATTGGCATATGATTTAGTGAGTAATTTTGTCATCGTGATTTAATATAGTTGATTTAATTAGACGTAATTTATATTGTACCTACTCATCCGTGTTTCTAGTTTAATTTCATAGATTTAAGTACCTATTTCATAATAAGTACCTATTTAAACTAATTTTTGTGTTTATATTTCAGATTTTCTTAAATTTATATGAATTAAGGGCTTTAAATACCTTTACAAATTGGCAGAACAATCAAGCAATATGTCATCAAGCACTAGAAAGTTCAAATGCAAAAACAACCCTGATTCCTTCTGTTATATATGTGGAAATTTTACACTTCCACATCAACGAGCAAATATAACTGACTTCGTAAAAAGAGCTTACTTAGCTTATTTTGGCATAAAACTGGGGGACCAAGATAAATCGTGGGCTTCACATAAAGCCTGCACTATATGCATTGAAAGACTGCGACATTGGACGAAGGGTTCGGATTCAAAAATACCTTTTGGAATTCCGATGGTAAGTTTATGATTTCATAAAACTACGTAATTTAATCACTAGTATACTGTAACTTACCTAAATGTAATTGTAACTTAGGTACATAAACAAAAATTTACAGAAAATGTTTATAAGAATCTCAAATATTGCATAAGGTTGAAACACATAGAAATGTTAAATGTTTGGGTGATAACTTTTGATAAAATTCATAAAAACAAGTCTCTCGTCGCTTTTGTTAACGCTTTACAATTTTTTTTCCATATCAGGTGTGGCGAGAGCCTACTAACCACGAGACCGATTGCTACCTTTGCTTTGTCAAGACTTCGGGCTTCACTAAGAAAAATAAACATTATCGAGTACCCAAATTTCGACACCGCGATACGACCTGTGCTACATTCAAATGAGATCCCCATTCCAAAATTTAAGGGTCTGCCAACTCAAGAATTAGTTGAAGATGTTCCTGAAAATATTGTTATGCACTTTGAGGAGTCAGACACCGATTTTGACCCCAGCGTATTTGAAAGTCAAAACGATCCGCAAAAGTTTAACCAGGCCGAGTTGAATGATCTTGTAAGGGATCTAAATTTGCCAAAAAAGGCTGCGGAAATTTTAGCTTCAAGACTTAAAGAGAAAAACTTGCTTACTTCAAACACATACATTTCATTTTACAGAAAAAGAGAAGAAGAACTTGTTAAATATTTTAGAACAGAGGATAGTTTAGTATATTGCTGCGACATAGTTGGTTTGTTAAAGAAGATGGGGGTTGAGTCTTACGATGCAAATGATTGGCGCTTGTTTTTAGACAGTTCGAAAAGAAGTCTTAAGTGTGTGTTGTTGCATAATGGCAATCTATACGGCTCGATACCGATTGGGCACTCAACAAAATTAAAAGAAAAGTATGAACATATAGAAAAGGTTTTAAATCTTATCAAATATAGGGAGCACGAGTGGATCATATGTGTTGACTTAAAAATGGTTAATTTTCTGTTAGGACAACAAGGAGGGTATACTAAATATCCCTGCTTCCTTTGCTTATGGGACAGCAGAGCCAAGGAAGAACATTATTTCAAACAAATCTGGCCAGCACGAACATCACTTACTGTCGGAGAAAAAAACGTAATTAATCCACCTTTAGTGAGCAGAGATAAAATCATATTTCCTCCTCTGCATATAAAACTAGGCCTCATTAAACAATATGTAAAAGCTTTAGATACGAACGGCGAGTGTTTCAAATACATAACTTCAAAATTTCCAAGTTTAAGTTATGAAAAAATCAAGGCGGGAATTTTCGACGGTCCACAAATAAGAACAATGATTAAAGACAGCAATTTTCCTAATGTCATGAATGAACGCGAAAAAAATGGCTGGTTCTCATTCGTGGACTTGATAGAAAACTTTTTAGGCAATTACAGGGCAGATAACTACGAAGAAATCGTAAAAAAACTTTTAAGGGACTACAAAGAGTTAGGTTGCAATATGAGCATAAAAATGCATTTTTTGAATAGCCATCTTGACCAATTTCCAAGTAATTTAGGTGATGTAAGTGACGAACAAGGGGAGAGATTCCACCAAGATATCAAAATTATGGAGGAACGGTACCAAGGCCGCTGGGATTCCCACATGATGGCTGATTACTGCTGGTGCTTGAAAAGAGACCTGCCATCAACAAGCAAATACGCTAGAAAGTCTTACAAAAGAAAATTTTTGCCACAGTGAAAGCTTCATATCTGTTTGTTTTTTTATTTTAAGTCATTTCTATCGTTATAATGTAATTTTACTGTAGTTTGAACTGCTTGTATTCATGAAACTTGAAAAAAAAATTTAACACATGACTTAATTTTTTAGTCCTAATTTGAAAAATCTGGAAAATGGCACATAGGCTGTCGACAAGAATCAGGACCTGATAGAGCCAAACCGAGTTGAAATTCGTATTCAGCGCACCCAAATTACCTAGAATCAAGTGTCAGATATCATTCAATAAAATACGTGTTGCCCAGTGTAATTTATGAATTAAATTGAAATGAATAATGAGGGTCACCAGGGGCACAGCCCAAACAAACAATATTTAATAAGGAGAGAGAAATTACTTTGTTGTTTTGTGTTTAATTACAAAAATAAATGAAATATTTGTTCACAGTGATTAACAATTCTGTAACGGTAAATGTGCTATATTACAAATGAGTGATTATTTTATCAGCAATAAGAAATGGTTACATAGTATAAACGTTCAGTAAATACAATAATGACGAGAAACACGAATTTAGGTAGGCTAATGAGATATGCGGCAGTGAACACACAATAATAAGTAATTAAGCTAATCTTAACTGAGGTAATGAAAGTACGATGTGGTCCAGTAAACGGACTAGGCAAGTAAAATAAAATACACAAATGAGCAAATAAACAAGCGGATACCAATAGAGTAAGATAATGAATATGGCAAAATAATTGAACAGGCCTACTGTGGTCGTAATGGAAAGTCAGTTTACCGGTTGCTTGGGGCCACTTTTGGGCCTACTGGAATAGGTAGAGTTTGTGGACTTTTCAGCTTTGAATCCGGAATATTCTATCACGAAGTAACAAAACATTGTAGGTCGAGTGAGGGTCTACAAAAGGTTTACCGACCTGCGATTTGACTTGGATAACTCTGAAGGTTGTAGAAGCCTACGTGAAAGTTACCGTCCCGTGTTTCGAGGTGGATAATATCAAAGACTGAAGAGGTCTAAGTGAGGTTTACCGTACTGCGTTTCGACGGAGATGGTCTGAGTACGTACAGGCCTACCAGAGGGAGAATGTGTTGAGGGCCCGTTGATAGACATGTTGAAAGGGCGCCGAATCGAATTGTGGTGAAGGATGAGTGAAGCCAGGGCCAGAAGGATGACGCCGGTAGAGTGATGTTTGCTTCCGGCACAATTTGCTTCTCTCTCTTTGAACCCACATGTGTTTTTATTGCTCGTTGGTGATTCACAGATGTTTGCGAAAGGCGAGGAAAGGAATTTCCGGTCGGTCTCTACACATGTAAACAGTTCTTTGTTTATATATGAATGTTACAATGCACTCAGTTCACTCATAGTTTAGGCTAGTTACCCCAGACTAGTAAATGACAGATGGAATTCATTATCTAAAAAAAAATTGCAAAATATTTTGACAGAAATAACTGGAAACTTTAGTTATGAGATGGATGGAAACTGGAAAATGAATGTAGAAGTGGGTCAAACAGAGCATAGAGGTTAGGAATAACTCAAATAACATGTTAAAAAGGATGCCAGTTACAAAATTGTAGTCTTAACATCTGGTGGGACCAAAATACGCCTACAGTACCAACTTTGACTTTTTTTTTCAGGAAGGAGGGGCCAAGGGCAAAAGTCCGCAAAAGCGCCCCCCCCCCTCTATAGAAGAAGAGAGCCAAAATCAAGGTCCGGGGTTTTCGAGATGCCTAGAAACTCTGCGTTTGAAAGATGGATTGAGGAAGATTGTTCCAGAGTTGACCGGTTGAGTAGATGAAAGATTGAAAATACCGATTAACCCTTGCATTAGATAGTTGAAAAGAAAAGGAATGAGAAAGTGTAGAAAGTCTGGTGCTGCGTGCTTTCCTTAAAGCAGGAGGCATTTCAGTTGGAGAGTTCAGACGAGCAATGTCTGTTATAATAGCAATAGTAGAGGAAGAGTGAGGCAACATTCCGGCGAAGAGAGAGGGATTGAAGATAATCAGTAAGAGGCAGGGAATTGATGAGACGAAAAGCCTTTGATTCCACCCTGTCAAGTACGGCTGTGTTGGTTGAACCACCCGACACATGAGAAGCACACTCCATAGAAGGGCGAACAAGACTCCTGTACAGATACAGCAACTGAGTGGGGGAGAAGAAACTGTGGAGCTGGTGCAGCACACCTAACCTCTTCGAAGTTGTTTTAGAAAGAGAGTATATGTGATCTTTACAGGAAAGATCACGAGAAAAGGAAACGCCAAGAATGTTAAGAGAAAAGGAAGGATTGAGTTGTATGTTGTTGAAGGTAAGGGGATAGTCGTGTGGAAGAATGTGACGAGTAGACAGATGGAGGAACTGAGTTTTTGAGGCCACAAGGTTTTCTCTGTCCCAATCAGATATAGCAGAAAGATCAGAGGTCAGGTCTCCTATAGCCGTCTTACGCGAATCATGAAGCGACTGCTGTGAGGGACGCTTTGGGAAGCGGGTGCAGAAGTGAAAAGTGGAATCATCGGCATAGAAGTGAATAGAACAGGAAGTACGAATTAAAAGATCATTAATAAATAAAAAGAAAAGAGTGGGTGACAGGACAGAACCCTGAAGAACACCACTGTTAATAGCTTTAGGAGAAGAACATTGGCCATCTACAGCCGCAGCTATAGATCGGCCAGAAAGGAAATTAGAGATGAAGCCACAGAGAGAAGGCTAGAAGCCAAAGGAGGGCATTTTCGAAATTAAAGATTTGTGTCAGACTCTATCAAAAGCTTTCGATATGTCTAGCGCAATAGCCAAAGTTTCACCGAAATCCTGAAAGGAAGATGACCAGGAGTCAGAGAGATATGCAACAAGATCGCCAGTAGAGCGTCCCTTGCGAAATCCATACTGACGATCTGAAAGAAGATTGTGAGAAGAAAGGTGTTTAAGAATCTTTCTATTAAGGATAGATTCAAAAACTTTGGAAAGGCAAGAAATCAAAGCAATTGGACGATAGTTGGAGGGTTGAGAGCAGTCACCCTTCTTTGGGACAGGCTGAATGAAAGCGAACTTCCAGCAGGAAGGAAAAGTATCAGATGAGAGACAAAGACGAAAGAGTGTGCCTTGGCAGCGTGTCACAGAAGCAAAGTTCTTAAGAACAACAGAGGAACACCATCAGGACTAAACGCCTTCCTAGAGTTGCCCTAGCTAGGGCAGAAAAAACATCTTTAGAAGAGATTCTAATTTCAGACATAATAAAGTCAGGAGGGGGAGGAGATGGAGGAACAGCACCGGAACCATCCAGGGTTGAATTGTAAGCGAAAGTTTGAGCGAAGAGTTCAGCTTTGTCAGGAGAAGAGAAAGCAACTGTGCCGTCGGAATGGAAAAGAAGGGGGAAAGAAGAGGAAGTAAAGTTGTTGAAGAGGTTCTTAGCTAAATGCCAGAAAGAGCGAGAAGAATTAAAATTGGATATATTTTCACATTTTTGTGCAGAAATATAAGCTGAGTGAGAGTCAGGAGTTGGATGGCGAAGGTACCTTCTGAAAGACTCCTCTCTGTTGCGGATAGCATTAGAACAAGTAAAGTTAAACCAAGGGTTTTGTGCATTAGTAATAGGAATAGAATATGGAATGTACGCCTCCATGCCCGAGAGAATCACCTCTGTGATACGCTCTGCACACTCAGAAGGGCCCCGGCCACGAAAGCAGTAATCATTCCATGGGAAATCACAGAAGTACTGCCTAAGGGCCTCCCAATCAGCGGCGCCGAAATGCCAAAGGCGTCTCCTCTTCGGAAGATCCAAAGGCCGAATTGGAGCGATAGGACAGGAAACAGATATAAGATTGTGATCGGAGGAGCCCAACAGAGAGAAAAGTTTGACAGAGTAAGAAGAAGGATGAGAGGTAAGAAATAAATCCAGAATGTTGTTCCTATCTCCAAGGCGATCGGGGATACGAGCAGGGTGCCGTATAATCTGGTCCAGGTCATTTAGGATAGAAAAGTTGTAAACTAGTTCACCAGGGATGCCAGTGAAATGGGAGGAAAGCCAAAGGTGGTGGTGAACACTGGAATCTCCTAAAATGGAGATTTCACCAAAGGGAGAGTGGGAAAGAATGTATTCCACTTTGGAAGTGAGGTAGTCAAAGAATTTTGGATAGTCAGTAGAATTGGGAGAAAGGTGCAGATGTATTTAGTCTGAGATTGGCATGTAAGCCGTAGCCAGAGGGTATACAGTAGAATTCGGAAGATTCGAGTTCGGGAATACGCGAACAAGTTAGGTCATTGTGTACATATATGCAACATCCACCTTTCAAGTGAAATGGAGTATAGAGAAAGTAAGAGGGTACAGAAAAGGGGTTACTGTCAGTCATCCCAGACACCTGAATTTCAGTGAGGAAAAGAAGATGAGGTTTAGAAGAGGAGAGGTGGTGTTGAACAGATTGAAAATTTGAGAAAAGGCCACGAATGTTACAGAAACTAATGAAAAGTGAATCAGGCAGAGGCCCAGAACATCTCGAATGAGCGATAGCAGATTCAGCTCCACTACCCAGGTCTACGTTCCTGGTATCGGCAGAGGGGAAGCCAGAAGTGGGGACATTTATGGCCCCCTCCCCAGGGGACTCCGAGGCTGTTGAAGTTGATGCCATTTTTTTTTCTTTAATTTTGAAGAGGTTATGTAGTGTGTAAGATACATGTGTATGTAGTGAGGAATAGGGAGAGAAGTGTGTGTTTGAGAGCATGCTGGACTGCTCACAGGGTAGATGAGACACGGAAAAAGATCAGCTAAGGAGGACAGTGACAGGAGAAACGGAAGTTCCAGCACTTCCTATCGTCTGTCAACGTCCTCCCCGGAGTACTTCCCTGGTCGATTGGTGTCTACACTCTCCTTATAGTTCAACTCACAAGTTGAGTGATACAGTGGCTCAACGGTAGGCCCACTACAGTATAATATGTAAAATAAAAAGAACGATATTGGGGTCACTAGTTTGACCTTTCAGAACAAATAAACAATATTTAATGAGGAGATAGAAATGACTTTGTAGTTTTTGCTTAATTAGAATAATAAATGAATTATTTGTTCACAGTGATTAACAATAAGAAATGGATTTTATCAGTAACGTAGGACTCGAGACCGGTCTCAAGACTTTTTTTTCTGGTCTCGGCCATGGTGGTCTCGACTACATCACTGTGATGTTTCTCAAGTACAACGATCACTTATCTTGTTTTAAGTAGGCAGTTAACTGCTGAAAAATGTCACAAACTATGAATTTGTGAATAAATTCTGAGTAAATTTTGCAACTGTCACTTGATAACCTCTTTAGAATCTTTATTCCTGAATGTGAAATACAGAGCTAAAGAATTAGGCCTTACACAATTTTGAATACAATAAAAAATTGCATATGGTCTCGGTTTGTCGTCTCGGGTGCTTAGGTCTCGGTCTCAGTCTCGACCATGGTGGTCTCGACTACATCACTGGTTTTTATACAGTATGAGTCAAATGCTGCAATAGTGACGAGAAACAATAATTTAGGTAATGAGATATACGGTATTGGGCACACAACAATAATGGATTAGGCCTAATTATGGTCGTAAATGCGTGAGTTAGCTTGAGATGGTATTGAGGAACATTTTGAAGATAGTCTATTCGGTTAGGCTGGAAGTATATTGAGTTTGTAGGTTACCAAAAGTAGTTTGGCAACATGAAAGAAGAGCTCAGTAGGTCAATGAGCTTGTGGCCTATGTGAGATTTACAGACCTGGGTCGAAATGGATGAATGTTGATTGAGGCAAAGGGCCGGAAGGATGGCGCAAGTTGAATCTTGCAGAAGTGAAGTTGCTTTCGGGGTCGTTGAAATGGTAGTAGGCCTCAACAGAAATGATCAATTTCGTGACCAGCTGAGATCGAGTGGCGTTACGTGACGAAGGAAACGGAGCGGGATGTGAAGTGAAGACTCCAGAAGAGGGCAAATGAGGACGACCCGAAGTGGACTGGCACTTTTATAGGTTCGGTGACGCTGAAGGGCCAGGTGACGCTACAAATTTGGCGGGCACTTCCGAGAAACAAAAGTAAAATAAACGTTCCTTTGTGGTTTGTTCTTGTCCACGTGTTTGGAAATTTTACAGCCATGTGAGGGAAGCGAAGAAAAGGAATTTTATGTTGCTACACTGATGTTGGGGTGTAACTTGTCTTAAACTTTTTTAATTCTTTGAAATATTTAACAAAAGCATCCTATACTGCAGTTAGACGTATTAACAATTACTTAGTTCAAGTTGTGAATGTGGAGAAAGCTTCTATTTTCATTTATTTATTTAAATATATATTTTAAATTCAGGATTGCTCAGTGTTTGGGTTTATTCAATTTGGATATATACCTATAACCTGTTTAGTCAAAAAATTCATGGGTGGATGATTTTAAAGTTTAGGCTACAGGAGATTTGTGCATTTTGTGTTCTACAGATCTAGAAACCTTTAAAATATATTATTTTTGATACTCAAAATTGGCAGAAATATTACGAATTTTATAGAGTGGCATGATGTAAATTCTAAAATCGGGTGAATGCATTCAGTAGAGACATAACTATTTATGTTCAAACTTCAAAGTTGATCTGCGAGACCGGATTCAAAATCTATGCAGATATTTCTTCAGCCTTAATGCATCTGTTCAAATTGCTTCCGTGTCTGCACAATTTAGATGTAATTGCTCTTATTAGACCCCGATTTGGTAAATATTTTATTACAAAATAGTCATAGGTTCCTACCATTTAAACTCAATAAGTTAGGATACCTTTATCTTTTGATTGTAATTGATTGTAATAAATTGTGTTTCTATCAAGGGTGTAAAAGGTACTAAAATTTGTTACTCAAGTTTAAGTACAAGTATTTTATCAAAAAGTTACTCAAGTATAAGTAAAAGTATCCATCCTGAAATTTACTTAAGTTAGAGTAAAAAAGTATCAACTGAATAAAGTACTCGAATAACGAAAGTAAAAAGTACTCACCTACAGTTCTCGCAAACCATATTGGTACATTTATGTTGTGGGCCATGAGGTCTTTACTCTTTAAACAAAATGCTGTATGTAAAAGATTTGCCAAACTGCTAAATTACCAGTAATGTAAGGTATGTCTTTCTTTTAGATATCTATATCACATTTGTGACTTGGCAAGGCGCCAGCCTGCTGATGTACGCGATTGGCTGATTAAAATACTGCGCACAACTTGCGTTTTAACTGGCTGGGGGCTGCCACAAATTTGAGTTTTAAGAATAGTAACGAAATGGATAAAATGAATTGTACTTAAGTAATTTTGGGGAGAATTACTTGTACGTTTACTCAAGTTAGAGTAAAAGTACTTGAAAATATAAATACTTTTTAAAAAGTAGATACTAGAAAAAGTTACTTAAGTATGTTAAGTAAAATTACTTCGTTACCTTTACATCCCTGGTTTCTATGGAGGGATTATCTAGTTGCTGGAGCTGTTCATAATAATGTATGAAATGTACAATCTTTGTACAAAATCTTAAATATGAGGTAAGATTATAAAGGATAAAAAGACTTGTTTTCATAATCATATTATAACTTTTTTCCAGGTTAAATGTGCTTACTAAAGACCTGCTTTAAACATATAAAATGTTTTCTCATCGTCTAGGTTCGCTTCGCGATACGTTGTACATGCTATAAAACAGAACACAGGCTTATTTTAAAATAGTAAAACGTCCTATTCATTTGTCGGCTGACACTAAAAAAAAAGAAAGATACAGTGAAACTTTAAATAAAATTCTTTTCAGAATAGTTCTAATAATTTATTTATGTGGGTAATTGGTAGGTTGGAAAGAAATCTTTGCTTTGGTACAGGGAAATAACTAAAATGAATAAAACATAGAAAAAGGACATTATGGAGTACAAAAGTATTAATAGTCTAGCAGATTTACCTGAATACAGACAGTTAAGGAGCAGGTTAAACGGTATGATTAGGTTGGGCAAAAGGTATAATGAAATAAGTCTAGTTAGGAATAGCTATATGGCTCCAGAGAAGAATTTAATTTTTATAGCTGAAGCAATAACTACTTGTTTGATCTAATGATTGTCCACATAGGTACTACACTGATAAATAAAGCTAAAAGCTAATTCATAAATTAGTTAGAATTGGCTGCATGATGGAGAATAATTTCAGATATTCTTAAGTCTGGATGACAAAATGTGAAAAGTTGGGTGTCACAGGACTCGTCGTTCTGTTTCAATGCTTTACATTTTATAGCTAAATGGTTTAGAGCACGGAGTAGGCTATAAAATACCTAAAGTTTGGCGTTGATGCAAAAAGTATAGTCCAGTCGACCCAGTTACAAATATAGTAACTTATTATAACCTGCAAAAAGATGGTGGATTAGCGTAGTTTGCACTTAGAGTAAACAGCAGGTGGTATTCACTGTTAAAAAAATAAAATAATGGAGTTTGACATTTTGGCAGAAATGGCTAAAAACTTTAGTTAGGAGTCTCTCAGTTGGAAAAAAGATCTTGTATTTAGATTTAGAAATAAACTAAAATTTTCTAAACAGTGTTTAGAGGCATGCTATAACTCCAATAAAGTGTTAAGTATTGTTAAAAGGCATAATTTCAGGGATGAATTAGTTTATTTGTTCTAAATGTGAAAGCTTATCCGATTCTAATTCTTCTTACTCTTGCTGGTATCCAGCCAAGAACCTCTCCAACAACGTTACTTCTTCTTTCCCTCCTCTTTTCCATTCCGTCTCTTCCACCGATAAAACTGCATTCTTCGCTCAAGCTCTCGCTGTCAGTCCAGTCTAGACCGATTCTACGAAAACGATCCACCTCGACAATGATAACAGGATAACATAAACTTAAGACCATAAAGACACGTAAGAGTCAATAAAAAAAAGTTAGGCAATTTTTCGTTTTGGGTGGGGGTGGGGGGTCCTCTTGATTTAAATGTAAAATTAATTTTTTTCTTTGAGTGAAATTGAACTTCAGTTCTCTCTCCATCAGTAGAAAGTGAGAAAACTATATTTTATCATCTAAAGATTTTAGATTTAAATGATGCTATCTTCACTGAAAAATCATAACCTTTCACTTTTCTGTAGTTATCATATGTATTGACATTTGACTTGCAATCCTTGTTAATGAGCTAATTTACTGAGTGTTGTGGTGGCATGAGGGAGAATGAATAAGGAATGTTATAAAGCATATGCTCAAAATTAATTCAGTTCAGTTAATTTTGATATAGCCTTTTTTTATTAGGGGCTGATGGAAAAACTGAGGATTTAATGATGAATTGTTGACCGAAGTTACAGAAATGGGCGCATACAAATGCTAAAATATTTTTACCTTTCTTTATTGTGGAGAAAAAAAAAAAAAAAATATATATATATATATATATATATAGTATAAATATATATGATGCGCCTCGTGGTGTAGTGGTTAGCGTCGCTGATTACGAATCCATCGGCCCCGGGTTCGAGACCCGACGGCAGCCGGCGCGCAGCAAAACCCAGCTGTTCATCCTTCCACACAATAAAGAAAGTGGTTGGTAGATAAATGGGTACCCTAGGTGGCCTAGTGGTTAAGACGCTGGGCTGCTGATGGGGCGTGGTTCGGATTCCACGTTAAACTGTAGGTCTAAGGTGGAGTGAAAAGCTTGACCTTCGTCAGAATGAACAATTCGGGCGGAAGCTAACCAAAGGTTAAAGGTTTTATATATATATATATATATACACACACACACACATATACTTAACCTCGTTGTAGTTCCGTGCGTTGATTTCTCTTCACAAGAAGGCCTGGCGTGTGCTTGAGAATAGGCTGGGCTGTTCACAGGCTGCTGGGATATTGAAAAGTCTGCTAAGATGGTCATTGATGGGGAAAACGGGGTTCAAGCACTTCCTGTCTTCTGGCTGAATGACGCCTACAATCTTCTCCTCATATATATATATATATATATAATATATATATATATATAACGCGTTCTTTGAAGAACTACAAGGGGAAAGCATAACGGACTTCAAATTGATGACAAATAATATTACACAAGCTATAGGGAAACTAAAAACACATTTAGCGGCAAGACTGGACAAATGGAATGCCACACTGATCAAAAACTGCAAGGAGATCGAGCCGAGGCCAAAAACTATAGGCCAGTGTCGTTTACATCTCATCTCACTAAAATATTTGAAAGAATAGTTAGAGAAAAAATATATGACTTTTTGGAAACTCAGAAAAAATTCACTGATAACCAACATGAATTTCGGTCAGATTAGAGACCTGCACGGGTACGGGTAAGCCCGTGGGCCCGTGTCCGGCCCGTCCCACGGGCGGGCCGAATCATGTTTATAAAAGTTAGCGGGCGGGTACGGGCGGGCCGAATCATGTTTATAAAAGTTAGCGGGCGGGCACGGGCGGGCACGGGCGGGCCGAATCATGCTTATAAAAAGCATGCAACGCCGCAGCGGGTGAGGCAGCGAGGCAAGGCAGGAACTGGAGCCGCGGAGCGCATGCGCCATGCATGCGTGCCTGCGTGGGACATGCAAACGACAAACAACATCCATGCCTGTGTTTTGGTTGTTAATTATGAATTTTATTACCTCTGCCAAGGAAGTTATGTTTTCACCCGCAACGTATAAATAACGTATATATAACGACGTGCAAAAATAATGAGAAATAACTTAGAAATTAACATTAGAAATTAGAGTATTCGTATCGTACGCCCGACACCACGTGACCAAAGCCAACCTGACCAGCTGACCTTACCGAGGCTAAGTAGCCTATGTTTCCCTGCTGTATACAGTCACAGTGTATAGCAAAACTAGAACTTATCGTACGGCGATACTGACCTAATTTCAATAATTACCATAATAACAATGAATATGAGAATAAGGACAATAGATAGTAATAATAATGATTTTTTTTTGGCTAATGGAAGAAATGATATAGGTGGGTGATTTTCGCTTTTCGATACGTCTTACGCTTATGGTTTTGCAAATGAGATCGAGTAAGATGCCGACCAGCGCGGCAGCGCTATTTACGATTGCATAATGTTTAACACATGTTAGCTACATTACATTGCCACAGTATATAATTGAATGCCAAACCTTTACCTATGTTGATTATGCGTATTTAAAATATATATAAACATTTTCTTTTCTAAAGTTTTTGATTTTGTTTGAACGATGATAAGAAATTTTTTGAACATAAGTATTTGCTGGAACTAACTGGCATTTTTTCAGCTATGCTACTACAATGCTAGCCTCTCTCGCCTCTGGCTGTAGTCGCTGTACCCTTTTGTACAAATAGAATTTGTTCGTGATGGTCTGACCATTTCTGCGTCATTAGTGCATACTGTACGACAAATACTTGTCTTAATTACCTTAATTGTTTATTAGATGTGCTTTCTAGTTTCTATCCTATGTTTAGTATGTTATACATTTTATTAAATTAAAAGTGTCCCCAAATGCAACATCCTATCAGTGAAGCAGTGATTAATTCAAAACTGCGTTCGGGGGAATTAATTCTACAGCCAGTTTCAAACAGAAAAAGCAAAGTATGGGATAATTTTGACTTAGTTATTGATAAGAACAGTAAAAAGGAACAAGGATTTGTTCAATGTAAAAAGTGCAAAAAAAACTGACATATAGTGGTTCTAAAGGAGGCACTTCCCATCTCTCTCGTCACAAATGTGGCACAAGTACTTCACAATCACAAAGCTTAGCTTCATTTTTCCAAAAGAAAGTACAAGTGACAATGAAGACCAAACAAGAAATGCTAGATGCATGCGTCAACTTTTGTGCTAAAGACATAAGACCATTTGAAACTTTAAAAGGTGAAGGCTTCCTAAATCTTGCACAAAAACTTATTGCAGTTGGCGCGTCTTATGGTAATATTGACGTAAATGAGGTTATTTCCCATCCAACCACTATTTCTAGGCATGTAGCTGAAACTGCAGTAACTGTACGTCAAAAGATTTACCCAAAGATCAAAGAAGTTATGAGTAATTCATGCTGTGCAGCTACAACAGACTTGTGGACAGATGATTATAAAAAGATTTCGTATATTTCAATGACTGTTCATTATATTGATGATGATTGGACACTGGTAAATAAAGTTATGTTTACGTCCAGTTTTCATGAGGAACGTAAAACTGGTGAAAACATAAAAAGGAAATAACAAGAAGATTTGCAAAGCTAGGCTTTGAAGATGACTTAGTGCAGAAACTAACTTTCGTAACAGACCAAGGAGCAAACATAGTAAAAGCGTTGCAGAATTATAACAGACTTAGTTGCTTATCTCACATTATAAATACAATTCTTCGTCATACATTCAATGAAGATTATTTGGAAAAATATGCCCCAGAAATTCAAAAGGTTATACTGCAGTCGAAAGCTCTTGTCACTTTCTTGAAACAAAGTGGATTAGTAAGCAAATTGAGACATACTGTTCGTCAAGAAGTAGAAACAAGATGGAATTCGAAGCTTGCTATGCTAGAGTCGATTCTAGATCAATATAGTAGCATCGAGGATTTGATGGAAGAAAGAAATTTGAGCCACTTAGAGAACATTTCAAAAGGCAGTCTTGAAGAGTTAGTATGTTTTCTGAAGCCATTTAAAGATGCCAGTGATACGCTAGAAAGTGAAAAATCTCCAACAATGAGAAAGTAACTGATGAGCCTGAAAGAGCTTGTTCATCTCCGAAAAGAGTAAAGACTTCAGAATTTGATGAATGGGAAGACATACGATGTCATAATGAGGAATCCCAAAGTTCGGTTTCTTGTAAAGAACTTGAGCAGTACATGAGCTACAAAATTGATGAGGAAAGTGATGTTCTTCAGTTTGGAAAACTCACGAATCAATGTTCCCATTGCTTGCTAAACTGGCTAGGAAATACTTAAATATTCCTGCATCCAGTGCATCCAGCGAAAGGAACTTTAGTACTGCGGGAATTACACTTGCACAGAGGAGAACTAATTTAAAAGAAGAAAATGTCGACGATCTTTTGTTTCTGCATTGCAATTTGGAATTTTAAAACCTCCATCAATTCAGTGAGTACAAAATTAAATAATTTTACTATCTATTTAATTTTCATAGGTATATTTTTGAAAGAAGTACTTAAGTAATTATCAACAAAAATATTACTGGTCGTGCATATCTTAAACTTAAATACACAGGTTGGTTTAGGTTCCAAAACAAAATAAATCACGAGCCGCGGGTACGAGCGGGCCCCAAAGCATGAAAAAAATTACGGGCCGGGTACGGGCGGGCCCTAAAACATGAAAAAAAATTACGGGCCGGGTGCGGGCGGGTGCGGGCGGGTGCGGGCAGGTGCGGGCCGCAAAATATCGGCCCGTGCAGGTCTCTAAGGCAGATCATACTTATCACAACTAATGGAACACGACAACAACATTATTGATGCACTTGAAAGTAATGAAAACTATGATGTAATATACACAGACTTTGCCAAAGCGTTCGACAAGTGTGACCATGGAATCATAATACAGGGTGTTTATAAAGTCCCTATCTATTTCAGTGAAAACGTAGCAAAAAGGGTAAAATTCAATAACAATATAATAGAAGGCATACATGTAATGAATACTCAAACATATGATTCTACACGAGCACCATCAGTATCTCGACAAAGTTCGAATCTGTCAGCAGCATTGCAGAACACATTTTGGAGCATGACAGGGGTTATTTTTGTAACTGCTGTTATGATACGAGCAGGTAAATGTCCCAGCTTCATTCAGATGGCATTTTAAACACCGTCATCTTTCAACAAGATGGGGCTCCTTGTCATTAGGCAAACATTGTTTGGGAGTACCTAAATGAACGATTTCCAAATCGGTGGATCGGACGTGGAGGCAACAGGCCCTGGGCGGCTCGATCTCCTGACCTAACGCCCTTGGATTTCTTTGCATGGGGCTTTATCAAATCAAACGTCTATCAAACGAGGGTTACAGATCTGCAAGATTTACGTGCTCGAATCGTAACAGCAGTTACAAAAATAACCCCTGTCATGCTCCAAAATATGTTCCGCAATGCTGCTAACAGATTCGAACTCTGTAGAGATACTGAAGGTGCTCATATAGAATCATATGCTTAAGTATTCATTAAATGTATGCCTTATATTATATTGTTATTGAATTTTACCCTTTTTGCTAAGTTTTAACTGAAATAGATAGGGACTTTATAAACACCCTGTACATAAGCTGAAATATATGGGAATAACAGGAAAAGTAGGGAAATGGATATATAATTTCTTTAGTGACCGGCGCTAAGTCGTTACAGTTCAAGGAATATCTTCATCCGAATCAGAGGTCCTCAGATCAGTACTGCAAGAAACAGTATTAGCTCCACTGCTCTTCATAATCATACTAACTGACATAGATGAGGACGTTACCAGAGACAGCACAATAACATCCTTTGTCGATGACACAAAGATCAGTAGAAAAATAAGAAACCCAGAGGATATAGGATCTCTACAAACAGACAGAAGAGAATCTACAAGTGGACGGAAGACAACAATATGAGGTTTAACATTGAGAAATTTCAACTCTTAAGGTACGGGAAAAGGGAGGGCCAGTAGTATGATGGCATTTCGGACAAGGAATTTGGGGTGCTTTGAATCCTGCCCCTGGAGGCCTTCGCCTCCGTTATGAGGGGTCCCCTTCCTTAAGTTCCTCACCCATTTATGGGGTCTCACCGCCCTTAATGAAGGGCATTTGTCCCTTGAGGGGCCCCTTGCGGGGCCCCCTCCCTCTCATTTTTTTTTAAATAAAATTTAAAAAAAATTAAAAATTAAAAATTAAAAAAAAAGATTCGTCTTCATCTTTTAAAAAAAAAAAAAAAAAAAATCATCCTTGCCTTCTTTCACGAGAAAAAAAATCCTCTGGGATCCTATCATGGTCGTTCATGACGCAAAAACAAACAAAATCAGACAAAAGCATGCAAAAACATACAAACATTCGAGTACTTCTCACGCAGCGTTCCGGCACGTTCCGACGTGTTCGTGAATCCGTTAGTTTTATCTTTCTGGAAGTGTTGTGCAATATATCCATTTCTGGAGTACCAGGATTCTGCTGACATATATATATATATATATATACATATATATACACACACACATATACTAGTAAACTTAACCAACATATATATTTTGTATATAAGAACTGTAGTGTAAGGCAAATAGCAAAGATTTCTTTAATGCTATTCGTGATCTCATCGTTTCGGATTCATATATTAATAACGATACCACACAAAATAAAATTAGAATAAATACAGTCAACTCATAAACAAATTTTGCCTTGTTCTAATATTTGTATTACGAAATAGATCAATAAACTATTAAATAAATTAATTTTAATTTCATTTATCTAACCTAAGGGGAAGCTATTATATTTCATTCCAATCGTATAGTAACGTGGTAACAAACATCATGAACAATAAATATTATCATAGCTATATATATATATCAGAGGCGACGGCGGGGGTCAGGCAGGTCAGGCTCAGCCTGACCTAACTTTAAAAGAAAAATAAATTTAATTTCCTGGTTATCATGTAAAATTTAAATTTGTGTATTTCAAAGATCTATTTATTATGGTCACTTTATTAGAGCAATATAAATTTTAGAATGCCGCATGTTTTCCTTCTCTCCATGCGCCGCTTCTTTGAGCAAAGACAGACTTGTTTTATGACGCCTGAGCGACCTAGCGTATTAAGCCACAAAGCCAGGTCAGGCATCATTTCCGATGCCTTGCATCACAATTATGAAAAAATGAAACTTTTACGAAATTTAATGTAATTTAAAATCACATTAGTATAGCATCTGTCAAAACAATCAGATAAGTATATAATTTTGTCAATCTATTTTTTCAAAGAAGAGAAAAGCGAGTTTTTCAGTTTACAAGTCAGGCACATTTCTAAGTGCCTAACATTACGCTGGATGCCAAATCTCATCCTCAGAAAGCTGTTTGAGTGAAAATAGAGATATGTGGCAACTATGAATTGCGCACGGCTTTCCTCATTGTCAGTTACCTCAGGGACCGTGTCGTATTCGTTTCAATGCATTTGAATTCTTTTCTTTTGTGCTTTTTGTGTGTGTGTGTGAGCTTTTTCTTTTTTTACTCGACCTTAGATACCCATTTACATTGAAGTACATTTATAAAGATCCTGATTTAACTGCCTGCAAAAATGTCAAAGAACTGCTAAAATTAGGCATTGATTAGATTTAGAAAAAGCTTTTAGCGAATCTGCAAAACTGTTTAGATTGATTTTAACTATACCAGTGAGCAGTGCATCCACAGAGAGAAATTTTTCAACATCAAATCGAATTAAGACGTATCTAAGGAACAGAACTGGTCAGGAAAGACTAGTATGTTTAGCAAGAATTGCAATAGAGAAAGAAATTGTGGTTTCCCTGGAGGGGCAAAAGATTCTACATGACAAGGTCATCGAAGAATTTGCATTGAAACCAAGGAGGTTGGAGTTTATGTATAAATGACTCATGGTAGATTAAATATGATGAAGACATTCTCTAAGGACATAATAAAATACAAGTAAGTTATTATAATTATTAAACAATTTATTGATTTAGAAGGATTTAAGTAATTTTTGAAAACAAAAGCAAAATTATTTAAAAAACAAATTTACATTCTACTGAAGGCATATCAAGCCCATAATGCTTGTACCTGACCTATGTGAAAAGTCTGGCGTCGCCCCTGATATATATATATATATATATATATATATATATATATATATCTCTATATATATATTTTTTTAATTGGGGTTGTTTAACCTCCTTCGCAACATCTAAGGTCATATGACGGAGGGAACCTACAGCTTTACGTGGGATCCGAACCACGGGTCGCTACATAATCTGGGCGCAGAGGACGGTCTCCCATCCAACTACTACCCAATGTCGCTTAACTTCGCTGATCTCCGGGAAGCAGTGTTACGACATTGGCCATGACGTAGCCCCCATATATATATATACACACAAACTCAGAATGGTCCCCTGAGAAACTTATATGTTAAACACAGACCATGCATGGAACAAGGAA
Source organism: Bathynomus jamesi (assembly GCA_023014485.1). Classification (NCBI taxonomy): domain Eukaryota; kingdom Metazoa; phylum Arthropoda; class Malacostraca; order Isopoda; family Cirolanidae; genus Bathynomus; species Bathynomus jamesi. Next base: position 862,299 of record JAJOZX010000299.1, read on the forward strand.
CTCTTCTGGGAAAATTAAATCCACTATAGTCCGAATAAGTAATGGTAAATGACAAATACCATAGTTTTTCTTTTTCATGATGCTAGCCCGACGTGGGGCTAGCATCATGAAAAAGAAAAACTATGGTATTTGTCATTTACCATTACTTATTCGGACTATAGTGGATTTAATTTTCCCAGAAGAGTTCCTTGTTCCATGCATGGTCTGTGTTTAACAATATATATATATATATATATATATATATATATATATATATATATATATATATATATATATATGCCCTTTTAAAAACACTAGAATGATTGGGAATACATGCACTTTTATATTTCATAATTTCAAATATCCTTATCTTTCCTCATAGTTCATCCAGTTAAACTATAGCGGCTGTTCTAAGCTATGCATGGAAATACATCTTCAATAACTCAGCCAAGTTATGCATGCATATTCGAATAGATTCAAATACTGAATCATCAATTCCATCTCTAAGCATTCACTTAAACATTATTATCATTATCATTAAAACTATTTATGTACAAGATTATTTAAATTAATAATTTGATTTTTACAAAACAGCTAACATCTCATTCTTTTAAGTAGCATGACGTGTACATTATACTGTTTAATCATGCTATTTCATTTCCTATAGTCCTACTAAGTGTATCAACATTATCATACCATTAGCAATATATAACACACGCACACACACACACACACAACTATATATATATATATATATATATATATATATATATATATATATATATATATACACAGAGGGTGTCCCATAAATCCGGCATCATAGGAAAAATAATAAAAAAAGGCAAAACAAAAGCTTTTATTGACAGAACGTGCTCAATATGTCCACTATTGTTTTCAATACACAAATTCAGACGTGATACCCAGTCAGCAAGCACACGGTGAATGATGTCAGGAGTAATGGTGTTACATGCCCCAATAATGCGCTGCCGCAAATGTTCAACACTCCTAATTTTCATGCGTATACCAGCGCTTTCAAGTGGCCCCAGAGATAAAAATCTATGAGTAGAATTATCTGGATTCGTTCTTCCTTGCTCACAGACATTATGGCCTGTAGAAAGAGAAAAATGTGAATTATGGTTTGTAGAAATAGAAAAATATGAATTTCTCCTATGATGCCGGACTTATGGGACACCCTGTATATATATAACCAGATAAGATGGTTTGTCCCGAAAATCAACTTTCTTAATATTTTTAGTTTAGAAAACGTGTGGTGAATTTTTCAGGGCCTAAGTCTAGTATTTAACCCCGTAGCAAAGATCGTCGAGCAAAAAATAGTCCTAAATCCACTATTCTAAATCCATGTATTTTCTGTGATATATATATATATATATATATATTATATATGACTTCTTACTCATGTCTGTGCTCGATTTGTATTTTGTACCCATTTTTCAACAGAATGTACACCATTTATCTGCTGCAAGTAAGAAGTTGGGCGTAGGAGGAAACTCTATTATTATTATTATTATTAGTAGTAGTAGTAGTAGAAGTAGTAGTAGTAGTAGTAGTAGTAACAGTAGTTTAAAACTTATCTTCATTTCTACATATCTGTCTAGGTAAGCATTTACCACATAGACCTGAGGATGATTAACTTTAATTGACAGCTCTTTATCTTTCACATAAGTATTACTTGAGGTTAAATTTCTGGTTATGGAGGAACGAACACACTACAAATTTATCTTTCCTCGTCTTTGTCTCGCATCTTGTACTTTTCCTTCCTGCTGGAAGTTCACGTTTATTCAGCCTGTCTCAAAGAAGGAGACCGCTCTCAACCCTCCAACGACTGACCATTTGCTTTGGTTTCTTGCCCTTCCAAATTTTTAATCTATTATTAATAGGAAGATTCTTAAACATCTCTCTTCACACAATCTTCTTTCAGATCGTCAGTACGGGTTCCACAAGGGACGCACTACTGGTGATCTTCTTGCATATCTCTGACTGTTGGTCATCCTACTTTCGGGGACTCGGCGAAACTTTCGCTATTGCGTTAGACATATCAAAAACTATCGATAGATTCTACCACAAATCTTTAATTGTCAAAATGTCCCTCCCACGGTATCGAACCTACTATCTGTACCCTCATCTCTAATCTCCTTTCTGGACGAACTATAGCTGCAATTGTAGTTGGTTACTGTTCTTCTAAAGCTATTAACAGAGGTGTTTCTCAGAGTTCTGACCGCTCAACCACTCTCTTCCTTTTATTTATTATTGATTTTTTAATTCATGCTTCCCGACCTATACGCTCCTACATTAAAAAAGCCATCATGTAATAAAAAGTTTACAAAAAGTATTTATATATTTCTACCAAACTGGAGGGCTTGCTAGTTTAAAATGATTCACTTCCTTCAACAAAAATTTATTAAGCCCTTTAACCAAACCTGTTAACATATATATATATCGCAATCATCAATTTTTCAAATCTGAGCTAAAAGAAACAAATCTAACCTTAATGTATACAAAGTTAATATTTTTATTTTTCCCTCTAAATTAAAGATTTTTCGCAATTCACATGATAATTTATGGTCTTTATATTTTTCTCAGTCGCTTGGTCGGCTTAACATTATCAAATGTTCTAGTATTCTATCATTACAGGCTTTTACAATGAAGAATGCAAAACAGCTCTAATAAACACACACAAAATGATAGCAGCCACCCTTAGTGAA